>LPNX010325105.1:33779-91661 GCA_001517045.1 Pseudotsuga menziesii | reverse complement strand
ATGTGATAGGTCGGTCTTAGGAAAGTTTATTAGTTGACATAAACTCTGTTTAGATTTGCTTTGAGAATTCAACCAGGGACAGAATGGTGATCCTTCTGGACGCAAGTGTGCATTCAAGAGACATTCATCACTAGGTATCTGCCACTGTAATAATACTCCAATAGCTTGTATTTAGTATCAATGTGGAACTGTAGGACTGGAATGAAATCCCAGTAATATGCCACTGCAGTATTGGAGTGCTGGTGATGTTAGTAGTGGAGTGTTGGAGGATGCTATCAGATCAATCCAGGGACTTATACCTCGAAGTTAGTTTCCAGATAAACAAAACTTTTGGTGTGGGTAATGCCTCATAAACCACCTGCGTCTCACAATTGTTATCCACGTTAGAATATTCACAACACACACCCCAGCACACACACATGGCAAGAGGAAATATTAATGTAGATTATTCAGAATAATGAAAACATTTACTAGAAATATTATATTCAAGTTGGTTACATTGAGTATTCAAGGTGTGGTTGGATATCACCTATTGAAGTTCTACAAAAGGGTTTCTTTTTGGTGACTGGAATGACGGATTAGACAGAAGTAAAATGAGATGAACAACATTTGTAATTTTTTTTTTAAAACACTTACAGCCGTCGGTTAAGCGACAGCCTGTAGGTGATTTTTTTTTTAAACATTGCTAGCCGTCGCTTAACCGACGCTTCACCAACGCTTTAGCTATCGGTTATCCGACGCTCTACATTTACTCCCGTTGGTTAAGCAACGGCCTGCAGGATATTTTTTAAAATTTAATATGAATTAGATGTCGGTTATCCGACGCTTTACATTTAATCCCATTGGTTAAGCGACGGCCTGCAGGATATTTTTTAAAATTTCATATGAATTATATGTCGGATAACCGATGATTTACATTTAACCCTGTCAGTTAAGTGACGGATTTTAGGTGATTTTTTTTAAATTTAATATGCATTAGATGTCGGATAACCGACAATTTACATTTAACCAACGGTAAACTTAGGTGTCGCTTAACAGACGGATTTGAAAGATGTCGGATAACCGACGATAAACCACCGACGCTTACAAAAAAATCATAGTGTCGTACATGCGACAGGGAAGTGTCGAAAATTCGACAATACGGCCATCCGATTTTTGGTCGAAATGTAGTAGTGTTACAGGGAACTACAGGTTGGCCTCTTGGAGACAGTAAGAAAGGACAGAGAAGAAAAGGAAGCTGAAGCAATGAAAAATTCATCAGTGGCAACTTTTCTGGATGGAGACAAGGGAAAAGGTCTAATCGAAGAACTTCCAGAGGTACCAGTTAGCCAGCAAGTCAAAGCCTTAATACTTACGTCAACACAGTCAAAACAGAAGCTGGTAGTGATGACCTCTGTGCTGAATACTCAGGAAGTTACAACTGCTGTGACTGTTACTGATATCCCAGTGATTGCTGCAGTCAGTCATCCAAGTGATAATAAAGAAATAGCTTAACAAAAACCATTCAAAAGATTGAAGGTGAAGGATTCTTCCTCTACATCTCCTATTAATGATTTGGTTGATTCAGACTTAGAAGAAGAGGTGATAGCATCTACACCTGTCACTGAAGAGGTGGATCAATATTTGCCATCATTCACAGATTTATTGAATGGTGATGGTAAGAAAGATTTTATCCCTGTATCTATAGTTTCACAATCTTCATCTGCTTTGTAATATCCCAAACTGGTATTTTCCTGTTTATGTGTATACTGTAGATGGCTAATAGACTTACTTCTTAATCAAATAGGAATGCAAACCCCGAACTTTGCATTCATGCAGTTGCATGCAAATATGTTCCCTAGAAAAATACTAAGATGCTATAAAATAGGAGAAATCAATGCATGTACATACCAGTATATAGATCAACTGATGGTGAAGAGACTGGTCCCAGCATGCAAGGATTATGCCAGAGGAATAAGGAGATACACCAAATTGTCCTCCATGGGTGAATGCGCCCTCCTCTCAAACTGTATAAGCTCCAGAATAATAAATAAGTTGCTGCTGGAAGCCCGGATGATGTGCACTAGGGTTATCATACCCCTCTAATGATGATGGAAGCAGTATGCGGAAGTTCTGAACCCTGTAGGTAGGAAAACGAATTGCTTTGTCTCTAATCACGGTGACACGGTGTGACGGTGAAACCCTCTGGATGGATGAATAATCAACTTCCCGGAATAACTGTTGAATGTAACCTGATGATGAACTAGTGTTGAACCTGGATGATCCAACCTGATGATGAACTAGGGAAGATAGATTTTGCTGCCGAAATACACCAGTTAGCTGAGCATGCGCTCAACCCCAACTTAGCTCGTCGAGCTCTCCAATTCGACTCCACAAATCAATTATCACATAAGTGACTTCTCCCTTCACTTTATCTTTCTTTTATAACTTTCAACTGCGAAAACCCTAACTTTTGACCTAATTAGGTCACTTTATCTTCTAATTTGCAGTTGAATTGCATGCATGCACATGGAGACTTAATCAGGTCCATGCATCATTAAATAATGCCCGGATGTCATGCATGCAGGTGGCCTTTGGCTCTAGTAGCCCTCTTCAACCCAATGGTGATATAATATTGATGCCCTAGATCTTCTATATATGGCATCAGACTTCGGTTGATTCCTTGACTGTCAGTACCTGCTCGAACCTATAGGAATCACATAGGTTAGCGGGTTGGTCCTCAAATGCCTAAGCAAAAGAGGACATTAAAGTCCTCCCCGCTCAAATTTTCTTGTCCTCGAGCAACTATAAAGCTGGGTGTTGTAATACATGTTCTGCCTCCCAAGTAGCCTCCTCTATAGGTAGATATTTCCACTGAACCAGGTAATCTCTGATGATTATGTTCCTCAATTTCCACTCTCGCACCTCTAGGATGCGCTCCGGAATCAGAACCAATTGCCCCTCATCATCAAGGGGAGGCAGCTCGAAAGATGTAACAATTTGTTGACCAACCACCTTCTTGATATTAGAGACATGAAATACGTTGTGAATCTTTCTCTCTGGGGGTAGTTCTAGCTCATATGCTACCTCTCTGAGTTTCCGAATTATCTTGTATGGACCATAGAAACGAGGTTGGAGTTTTTTTGCTCCTTTATTTTTAAGAGATGACTGTCGATAATACTGGAGACGTAAATAAACGAAGTCTCCCACCTCAAAACTGTGCTCAACTCTGTGCCTATCTGCATATATCTTTTGTTGATTCTGAGTAGCCTGTATGTTCTCCCTGAGTATCTTGAGGATATATTGACCCTCCTGAATCCACTCCTTGGCCTTGGGGGCCCTGGTATTGCCAAATATCCAGTTTTCAAAAGTGGAAGCATCATACCCATACAGGGCTCAGAAAGGGGTCATCCTAATGGTCATATGGTAGGTGGTGTTGTAACAATGTTCACCCAAGTGTAACCATTTGATCCATGTCCTCTGCTGACCTGATACGTAATTTCTCAAGTATCCCTCAATCCATTTATTAATAATCTCTGTCTGCCCATCACTCTACAGATGATAACTTGTGCTCATGGCTAACTCGGTCCCCACTAACCGGAAAAGCTCTTGCCAAAAGGCTCCTGTGAATTTGTTGTCCCTGTCACTAACAATGATCTTGGGTAACCCATGGAGTCTAAATACCTCTCTGAAAAATAGTTCTGCTACCTATGCTGCTAAATTATCTGATTGTATGGCAAAGAAGTGAGCAAACTTAGTCAATCTATCCACTACTACGTATAAGCAGTCTCTGCCTTGGACCTTGGGCAACCTAGTAATGAATTCCATAGAAATGCTCTCCCATTTCTACTCGAGAATAGGTAAGGGATGTAGTAAACCAGTCGGGTGGATGTGTTCTATTTTGTTTTGTTGGCACAAGCTACACTCCCTCACATGTTGTATCACACCTTTCTTGAGGCCCTTCCATGAGAACCTTTCTCTAATCTATCTGTAGGTTTTCAGAAACCCCTGATGCCCTGCTAATGGTGAATCGTGTGATGCCTGTAAGATTTTATTCTTGAGGGGAGACTCTGGAACCAAGAAGATTCTATTTTTGTAGTATATGATATCATCAATGACCCTGTACCTATCATCCTAAATCTATCCATCCAATAGCTCACAAGCAAACTTATCTTTGGAGTACTCAACCAAAAGATGAGACCTCCAATCTGATGAGATGCTCATAAGGGATAAATTAGCTGGTCATCTAGAAAGTGCATCGTCCACTACATTGCTCTTCCCCTTTACGTACTCAATCTCAAAGTCATAAGCCTGAATTTTACTTACCCATTTCGGTTGTCTCTCGTTTAGCTCTTTCTGCTCTAGGAAGTATTTCAGGCTATTGTGATCTATCTTAACCTTGAACCTGGCACCTACTAAGTACTGCCTGAACTTGGTTAGCGCATGGAGGATAGCTAACATCTCTTTGTCATATATCGAATAGTGGCGCTCATAGTCTTTGAGCTTCCTGCTCTCAAATGCAATGGGGTGGTTGTTCTGCATCAAAACTGCCTCAATTCCCTCTCCTGAAGCATCACATTCTAACACAAAGTATTGAGAAAAGTCTGGTAAAGCTAATACTGGGCATGAACTCATTACCTCCTTCATTTTCTCGAATGTTTGTTGTGCTGCCTCCGACCAACTAAATGCTCCCTTCTTGGTAAGATCTGTGAGGGGTGCGTTCATCTATGAGAATCCGCCGACATACCTCCAGTAGTAGGTGCAAAGGCCCAAAAAGCCCCTCAATTCTATCACACTTTTAGGTGTAGGCCAATCCAAAATTTCCTGAATATTCTCTAAGTGCACCTGGACTCCGTTGGCCCCTATCACATGTCCTAAGTACAACATCTCCTGCATGTCGAACTCACACTTTGACATTTTGGCATATAGTGACTACTCCTGTAGAATGCTAAGTACTTCATCAAGATGTCTCAAATGTTCTTCCCAAGTCCTACTGCATATCAATATGTTGTCGAAGAATACTAGAATATATTTACGCAACTGTGTCCTGAAGATATGGTTCATGCATGATTGGAAATTAGTTGGTGCATTAGTGAGCCCAAATGGCATCATTAGAAACTCATAATGTCCATAGTGGCAACGGAAAGCGATCTTTGGAACATCCTGTTCCCTGACCTGAATCTGATGATACCCTGAGCGGAGATCAATTTTGGAAAAGTGCTTTGCCCCCTATAGTTCATCCATTAACTCATCAATCCTAGGGATGGGATACCTGTTCTTTATGGTCTTCTTATTGAGTGCCCTGTAATCAATGCACATGTGTAAGGTTCCATCCTTTTTCTTCACTAGCACTATTGAAGATGCAAAGGGACTGGAGCTAAGTTTGATGTATCCCAGCTTGAGTAGTTCCTTGATTGTACTCTCGATCTCATCTTTATACCTCTTGGAATGTTTGTAATGAGTGGTGATAATTGCTTGGGTCCCCTCCTCTAACTCAATAATGTGCTCAAATCCCCTATCTGGAGGTCGACCTGCTAGAAGGTCTCCGAATACTACCTTGTGCTTCTATAGTAAGGCCTCTATATCTGTTGGATGTTGTGTGGCCTCATCTAGTAGTTTCTTGAAGGTAACCATACACTCTGTAACCCACTCAATATCTCCCTGTCGGAGTACTGCCTCCATCCTATGTGATGTCACTGCTATGGGAGGATAGGTATTCATCCCTCTCAATACCACCTTCTATCCTTCTACTCCTGTAAACTCCATTTCCATGGTCTGGTAATTTGTGGGATACTTCCCTATGGAATACAGCCACTGAACTCCTAGTACCACATTCATGTTAGGTACATCTACCACATAGAATGTTTCTATCACTATATAATTCCCAAGCGTTACCTTTAATTTAGGAATCCTCTAACTACACTCCATGGTGTGACCTGCTGCTGCTACCGAAAACCCATCAAAGCTCTCAGCCTGAATGTCTCTCTTTTTAACCCTTGCAGCATCAATAAAGTTGTGGGATGCCCAGCCATCTATCAGTACTACCACTTTGTGGCCCTGTACGGTACCTTTGATTCGAAGAGTGTGGAATCTAGGAACCCTTGTCATGGTAGCAAAGGTACCTCCTGAGGCCTATCCCTCAGCAACTGTCTCTATTGTCTCTCCCTGCTCCTGATCCTGGTAATCCTCATCCTCCTCACTATCGGAATAAGCCTCTATGTAGTAGGCCTTTCCTTTTCCTGAACATTTGTGACCTGGTATCCATGGTTCCTGGCAAGTGAAACATAACTTTTTTCTTCTAAGGTCCTGTCGAGTATCATTGTCCATCCATTCTTTCTTGGGCCATGGTTTCCTTTATTTATCTTTAATAGGAACATTGGTCTTGGGAAGAAACCTATTT
The DNA here is from genome assembly GCA_001517045.1 of Pseudotsuga menziesii. Classification (NCBI taxonomy): domain Eukaryota; kingdom Viridiplantae; phylum Streptophyta; class Pinopsida; order Pinales; family Pinaceae; genus Pseudotsuga; species Pseudotsuga menziesii. The sequence goes on along the minus strand of LPNX010325105.1, from coordinate 85,282 downwards.
TTGGGCACTGCATCCTACAAGTCTCTAGTCCGTCTGATGGCATCTACTAGGGTGGTGGGCCTATAAGACTTGACCCATCCCCATAAGGGTTCAGTGAGAGCCTCAGTGAACAACATAATCAACCTGCTCTTTGATATATCTGTGACCATGACTGCTATCCTCTGAAACTTAGAAATAAAAGCATCTGCACTCCCTGTCTGCTTGAACTATTCTAGCTCCCTAAAGTGTACCTCTAGATCCTTCCGATCAAACCGCTCAATGAGCCTTTGTATAAAATCTGTGTATGACGTGATGGTGTTGTGACCCAGTGTCACTAACCCGTGGTACCACCACTCATGTGCTTCTCCATCCAAATGAAAAGTAGCCAATTTAATGGCATATGTCTCAATCATGGGGTTGAGCTGGAAGTATGTATCCAACTTCTGCACCCAATTCCTAGCTGGGCCATTCCAGGCACCCTCAAAGGTAGGGATAGTCAGTTTCCCTACGGTGCGCTGTAACTCATAGTTCTGGGTGAATGGCCTATTGTAATCTTTGGGTTTGTTCTTACTTTTAAAGTGGTAGAATTCAGTGAAGGTCATGGCTGAATGGAAGTCCTCTCCTAAAGCCCTATATTCTCTCAGATAGGCACTCATGGGTTCTTCTGGTTCTGCTTGTGCTAGAGACACTACAGCTGGACTATCTAAGAATTGAGGCATGGTAGGTCGAAAAGGCTTGTATATATGGGGATGGCTCTGCATGTTGGTATGTAAGTGCTCCCTACTATTGCTGGTGGATACCCTATCACTGTTGGGAAATAAGGGACTGTGTGGGGTGGGCCCATTCTTCTCAATCATTTTCCTGAAGGTGCTCATCATTTATTTTTGCCTAGTGGTGAGTTATTTTATGGCTGATATGAGACTATTGAAAGCTATTTTATCATCATCGGCCATTGTTTCTTTGCCTTTTTCAAACTGGTACTCTCTGTTCCCCAAATATATGTCCTCTAACTCCTCTTCTCTATCTCTATACCTCTATCTCCTGTGAGTAATGTTGTATGGGTCTCCTGGATTCATTTATAATTTTTGCATGCCCATAGCTGGCAAGGAAAATAGCTCTGATACCATTGTAATATCCCAAACTGATATTTTCCTGTTTATGTGTATACTGTAGATGGCTAATAGACTTACTTCTTAATCAAATAGGAAAGCAAACCCCAAACTTTGCATGCATGCAGTTGCATGCAAATATGTGCCCTAGAAAAATACTAAGATGCTATAAAATAGGAGAAATCAATGCATGTACATACCAGTATATAGATTAGTTGATGGTGAAGAGACTGGTCCCAGCATGCAAGGATTCTGCCGAAGGAATAAGGAGATACGCCAAATCGTCCTCCACGGGTGAATGCGCCCTCCTCTCAAACTGTATAAGCTCCAAAATAATAAATAAGTTGCTGCTGGAAGCCCGGATGATGTGCACTAGGGTTATCATACCCCTCTAATGATGATGGAAGCAGCATGTGAAAGTTTTGAACCCTGTAGGTAGGAAAACGAATTGCTTTGTCTCTAATCATGGTGACACGGTGTGACGGTGAAACCCTCTGGATGGATGAATAATCAACTTCCCGGAATAACTGCTGAATGTAGCCTGATGATGAACTAGTGTTGAACCTGGATGATCCAACCTGATGATGAACTAGGGCAGATAGATTTCGCTGCTAAAATACACCAATTAGCTGAGCATGCGCTCAACCCCAACTTAGCTCGTCGAGCTCTCCAATTCAACTCCACAAATCAATTATCACATAAGTGACTTCTCCCTTCACTTTATCTTTCTTTTATAACTTTCAACTGTGAAAACCCTAACTTTTGACCTAATTAGGTCACTTTATCTTTTAATTTGCAGTTGACTTGCATGCATGCGCAAACCCTAACTTTTGACCTAATTAGGTCACTTTATCTTCTAATTTGCAGTTGACTTGCATGCATGCACATGGAGACTTAATCGGGTGCATGCATCATTAAATAATGCCCGGATGTCATGCATGCAGGTGACCTTTGGCTCTAGTGGCCCTCTTTGACCCAATGGTGATATAATATTGATGCCCTAGATCTTCTATATATGGCATCAGTCTTCGGCTGATTCCCTGACTGTCAGTACCCGCTTGAACCTATATGATTCACATAGGTTAGCGGGTTGGTCCTCAAATGCCTAAGTAGAAGAGGACATTACATGCTTCTAGTTGTTCATATTCAGCATTGCTCCTTTCATCCATCCATACTTTATCTACCTTACCTGCAGGAGCATGCATATCACCTGCACTGTCTCAATTGTATTAGGATTTGATATCTACAGATGAATATGTCACATCTGATACTGTGCAAACCTCTATCTCACTACCTATTATTTCAGAAGCACCAATTTGCAAGATTCCATTACACCTACCATCAGTTGCTTTGTCAACATTGTCTCATAGTGAAAAGGTTTTGGTGTCTTTCTCACCACTTCCAGCTATCAATCTCCACTTCCCATATTCTGAATCTGCAACCCCACTCTCATCTTCAATCATTCAAATAGACTCTGTGCAAACCTCTATCTCACTACCTATTATTTCAGAAGCACCAATTTTGAAGATTCCCCTAGAGCTATCATCAGTTACTCCATCAACATCATCTGGTACTGAAAAGGTTTTGGTGTCTTCCTCACCACTTCCAGCTCTCAATCTCCACTTCTCATCTTTCGAATCTTCAACCGCACTGCTCTCTAGTATCCCTGAAATAGCCCCTGTTCAAAGCAATTTACAAGCACCAATTTGCAAGATTCATGTACATGTACCCTTAGTTATTGAAATGTATTTAGTGTCTTGCTCACCACTTGCAGCTATCAATCTCCATTTGCCATCTTGCGAATCTTCAACGCCACTCTTGTCTTCAATCTCTGAAATAACCAATGTTCAAAACATTTCTCCTTTGAGTACTCACATTACCATGACCATGCCCTCTCATATCATTACCCAAACATCCTCTTTGGTGTCTACAGTGATTGACACCTTTGGATCCATTGATCCAAGAGCTGAATTTGGTGAAGACATTGTTGTCTCTCTTGGAGACTATTATTATAGCAAACCTGATAAAGCAGTGATCAAAAAGGGAAAAAAGAGGACTAGGGATCAAAGTGGGATGGAAGTATCTGTTTCTGAGCAAATACTTTGGACTCAGCATTGCGGTGACCCGTAGGTTGATGCAATAGATATAGTTGTTGCTTTGGGTGCATTCACAGGTGCCAATATCCATGTTGTTAACAATTTAAACTAGGAGTTTGACAAGAGGAAAGAAGAGATAACCCAGTTGAAGGAAGAACTTGAGAAGAGTAAAAGGGAACATGAGGCTCATGTTTCTAATCTTGTGAAGACATCTGAGGATAAGTACAATGAACTACAGGTCAAAAGTGCCTTTCTTCAGGTTGAGCTGCAAAATGAGAAGAATTCAAATGTTATATTTACACAGAGGATAGCTTCACTTGAAAAGCAATGTGAAGATGCAACTGCAAGTGCAGCTTCCTCTTCATTCTCCAGGTTTTCACAAGAAGAATTTAAGGAGTTGGCTATCAGGATAAATCAGGAGCATTATGAGTTAATAACTGACTTGTTCCACAGTTTAAATGATATTTATGAAACCTATATTGCTTTTGGTCAGATGATTGTTGTACTTGAAGATCACATGGAAAAGAGGGAGAAAGCTTCGAAGGCTTATGATGAGATTGTGGACTGTAAAAGGTACATGAAGGACAAACCAGAAAACATTATCATCCTTAGCAGCTTTCAGCTAAAGAAAGTCAGAACAATACTCTGTGCTTGGCTTGATGTTAATGAGATGGTCGAAGAGACTATTAAAAAGGCATAAGCCGTGTGTGGAAGAAGATGGTATGTTGTTGGCAGTATCATGGAGGCTTTGCTTTTTCCCATAGTAAATCTTATTGAAAATGTCTGCCCTCCAAAATTGACGATCGAGCAGGTTGAACGCCGAAGAGATCAAGCAAGGGAGAAAATCCAAGGGCTCAACCATATAACCATTGAGGATGTAGATTGCTTAATCAGACAACCTTTGGCTATTGAGGGAAAGGTCCACATTTACATCCGCATCTGGCATAAGTTAGCTAAAAACGAAATGGAGAATTATAAATGTGATGTTCAACTTGGTTTTGAATCAGCTAACTATCCCAACATTGAGGAATTGCTAGGAATTTGGAACAGATGGCGGGATTTCCTTGGATACTAGTTTTATTTAGATTTGTCAATCTCAGTTTGATGGAAATATACTCTTTGTAATAATTATTTGAAGGGTGGGTTTCACATGCAATAGGGACTTTTTGGAAGGGAAAAATCTGGACAAGAGATTGGAGATACCTCTGTTTAATTGAGGTTTTGTAATTTTGAGAAAATCTATGTAATACAGTTATGATATTCTTTCATATCTCTTGTTGTTCTTTGATTAAATTTCCTTAACGAATTACGAGTTTTCCTATTTCAGATGGATCAATATTATTGTTAGTATTTTGTGATCAATTAGTACATTTATTCACAGTGTTATTAGTGACTCATGTACTGACAAGATTTTAATAGAGTTTATTTTATTAAAATGTTTATCTATTTCTGCAAATGATTACACAGTAAATTCAATAATACATATGTTAATTTGCTAATGTGTTGATTTATTTTTTTAGAAAATTAGAAACTCAATTTTATAGATTCCTATAACTTGTGAGAAAAAGGGGCATCCCAGAGAAAAAGACATGAAGCTGTAGTTTTCCTGTTTCAGATGGATATATATTATTGTTAGTATTTTGTGATCAATTCATACATTTATTCGCAGCATTGTTAGTGACTCATGTATTGACAAGCTTTTAATAGAGTTTATTTTATTAAAATCTTTATCTATTTCTGCAAATGATTACACAATAAGTTCGATAATACATATGTTAATTTATTGATGTGTTGATTTTTTTTAGAAAATTAAAAACTCAATTTTATAAATTCCTATAACTTGTGAGAAAAAGGGGCATCCCAGAGAGAAAGTTGTAGATTCCCAGGTAATAAGTTGGCCCTCTTAAATGGATAGGTTGTTCGTGAGTGTTGTTAGAGCAGCGCTGGGGAATGGTGGGAATTGAATGGTGACTTGGAAATGGACTTAGAGAGTAGGCGTTTGTACTGGAAACCAAAGAAAAATATACAGAAACAGGCGATACAAATTGGTCGTGTTATAGAGGTTTTAATGGAAAAATTGTTGGCACTATTTCCAACACTACTGTTGGAAATTTCAGCAGGTAGATATGAGTTTGGATGGGGAGCCTTGCCAGATGCATTTTGTTGTAGTTCTCTTTCATAATTGTGCCCAGTTTCTCCACAAGGTAGGGATACTGTCTTATTTTGAGTTGCTCAAATAAGAAACAATTTAAAATGAAAACTTCAATTTCTAGGTATATATTTAAAATTTTCTTTAATCTTTATTGAAACAAAAGTAGATATTTTACATAAACAAGTGACCAAAGAAAAATAGTACATTTATACAGCAGACAATGAGAAGATTCAAGAAGAAGTTGGTTTTAAAGACTTTGAAGAAAGTAAGATTTCCTCTTGTTTCCTATGTTCAACATATTGATTGCCTTGCATTCGAGAGTATCTGGAAAAAGAGAAAGGTGGAGAAATGCGTAGGCCTAAAAGAGATGTAACTCTTGATATTGCAGTGAATGTAAGTCCTTGTCTGACAATATTTCCAATATCTATTGTTACATTTTGTAGGGTCATACCTTGGGCTTTATGAATTGCTAAACCCCATGCCATTCTAAGTGGTATTTGTCTACGGGATCCTCTTTTTATTGCAGATATTGGAACATAAGTAGGATTAGAAGCATCCCATAAGGGTCCTTTGTAATGCACAAATTCGACAACAACAAATGATGGCAAGGTAGGAGCTTTCTCATTTGACTTGTAGACAATATGAATGACTTTTCCAACTGAGCCGTTAACAAGTCCTACTTGAACCCATAAATTAGCAGTTAACATGACTTGTTGACCAACAGCAAGAAGGACCTTTAATGGTAGTTGTTCGTCATCAATGGATTGATGGGCATTTTGGTTCCTTTGTTCTATAAAGCAATGTGCAATTGGCATATTAAATTGTTTCAACATGTGTTTGTTATGCAGTGCAACAGAGCTATTTGTGGGATACAAATGGATAGATTGTTCAAATGAAGAATTTTTGACATGTGAAAGGCATGAGGTTGTTCTTGTCATTAGGAGTTCCCAATATTCAACAGTTGGTGTTGCATTTCGAAGGTTTAGCAAGATTTTCCGGAAGGTAGTTTGAGAAGCACTATTTCCTTGTTGTCAGAAAATTGTTTCAAGCATGATAAAAGTATCAAATGTATGCCAAAGAGCAGTACCAACAGATGAGCCTGCATACATGGGGATGTCTTTTACAAGAGGTAATTATCCAAAGTCACCAAGAAGAATTATGGAACAACCACCAAATGGGATTTTACATTGCAAAGGGAAAGCCTAACATAAGCATGCATCAATTTGAGTCAACATTTTTGGACCAATAAATCTCATTTCATCTATGATAATATAGCAAATATGGCGAAGTTCTTCTTGAAGTTTTGAAAGGGATCAGCCTTCAAGAGGGTGCATTTAACCAATGGGTATTCGAAGAGCAGAATGTATTGTAAATGCATGTATGTTAAAATCAGCAACACCAGTTGGAGCAAGGAGAATAAGTGGGCAGGTATTTTGTTCAGATGTAGTTTGAAGTGCAAATTTGAGGCAAGATATGAGGTAAGATTTTCTGGTTCTTGCAGTACCTTGAATCACCAGTTTTAGCAGTTCAGCATATGTAGTGTTTCTGAAATGGGACATGACAAGATCAAAGGTTGTGTGTTGTGTGGGAGACAAGGAATTTGGCAAATTGGAGAAGGATGGGATATCTTCATGTAGTTCAATGGACAAGTGATTGGCCTCAATGAATGATGTTGTTGTCTCATGCAAATGGGTGCATATATTGTTATGTGGCAAATTGTGATTTTTGTCAAATTCACGATGGCCAAGAATTTCAAGGTCATTAACTTGGATGTTATTGCCTGGTCTCATTTGAGATAGAAGTTCCCATTCATCCATGGTATGGGCCAACGGAAACGTAATAGCATCAAAGTTTGAACCATCGGATAGAGGTGTAGAGGGTTCTTCTTCTGCACATTCAATATGCAACACAACATATGTGCCTTTAATCTGATGCCAATGAGAAATAATTTCAGAAGTTGTGATTTCAATATCATGAGGGATAGACCGAAAAGGTTTGTATAGAAAAAGTTCACTCCAACAAAACGGTTCAAAAGATGAAGAATCAGAGGGAGGAATGGAAGTGAAATGTGGATAGACTCTAACAATCTTGTCACGCAATTTTTGTTTCCATAAAAAATTTTTCCTATTAGGCGAGAAAGACCAAGAACGAGCAGCTTCAAGTAGAGTTAGATGCTCAAGAGCAATGGGTCTTTGCATGTAAGCAAAAATGAAGGGGAATGTTGCAGGGTTGTTATTATTGTCATTAGAAACATGGCGGAAGACAGTTTGGCTCACGTTTAGGGAAAAGAAGTGGCGGCTACAAAGCACAAGAGGAATTTTTTGCAGCATGTGACACATCTCTTGTGCACTAATGTCTCTTTCTGCAACTGTTTGTGCAAGAAATTGTTTGATTGGCTAAAGAATGGGGCTCTCACTTGGTGCATCATGTGCAAGTTGAGAGAGAATGGCATGGTAGGTTTCTGATATTGGCTCTACTTTTGATGCATACTTTGAAATGTATTTGAGAACAACATGTTTACAAAGAACAGGTTGGCAATCAACATTATCCCTCCATATTGAAAGCATGGTAGGGTTGTGAATATTTAGAAGAGGATCATTTATTGCAGGATTGTAGGTTTTCTGTCCATTTGGATCAATGAATAACGAAGAAGTAGATTGCAGTTCATATGGAAAACCATAGCGACATTGAACAGATGTTCATTTTTTGCGAAGGTAAGTTGACTCTGAACATTTGGTGTGCCTTTGAACAAAATTGACAAGTTCTTCATAGTCAGCTGAGTAGTTTGATGCAAATATCGATGGTGATACAAGACTGCATTGATCATTTGTATTAGAATGGTGTGACTTAGATGTGGACAACTGGGAATTACGAGGATTCCAAGCCGTCACATGTGTGTCAAAAAAAAAATTTGCAACTTCAACTGCAACATCATCTTCCCAATCTAACGTGTCCATATTTGGTGCATTTGCCAACCAAATAAAACCATGAATGTGTGTGGATCCTCTATGTTTCCATTCATATCTACATGGGAGGAAAAACATATATTAGAAATAAATTGTATAAAGTACAAAATAGATAGAGAAAAATAGGAAGGAATAGATGGTATAATACTTGCACCAATAATCGGTTATATGAAAACCTTTTTGAAGCACCTCTTCAAGAAATGTTTTGAATCTTATGTGCGTGTATTATGATGTAATATGTGGATTTGATATGATGTTGTGAACCTTCCATTGATAAGCTTGAGCTGAATCATCAGGATGTTTAGCAGGCATTAGAGCATGCAAATCTGGCCATTTTGTGTCAGCTGCACTAACGGTGAAGAAGAATGTTGGTGTGCCTTGTTGATTGATCATAATTGTTAGTTCAGCTCTACTTTTGTCCCAATATGATCGTGTTCCACGTAATGAAGACCCAAATATTGCGACCTGCTCACCAATTTTATCATTCGGCGTGTCTTGCAATTGGTTGAGAAGCTCATGTATTGTGGGAGGTAGTGTATCTTCAGGATTTTTTTTGACAAAAATAGAGGTAGTACTATTACTTCGATGATGCATAATTAGATTGTATATGTCGTATTGGAAGCGAGGATGTTGGGAAAATCTGTTGTCATGATAGCAAATAAGGTGAAGTGCATATTCGTGCATATCAATTTGATGAATGCGTGGTTGTAATAACATTGTTGTACCTATCGGAAACAAGGTTGGAAAAGCCATGGAAAGAAAGCCTTCTGTGTTGTACTCATTGATAGGGGGCATTTCTATAGGGGGGAAATCAATGGAAGGTGGTAGTGGGATATTTGGTATGTGTAACAACTGTCTAATTTCTTGAACCTCAGTTCCAGCATTGGTTTGTGTTGAAATAAATGACAAGGATTGCAATTCATAGGGTTCAAATGAATTTGGTGGTTGATCTGTACATGACAAGATTTGCTGATGAGATAATGTAGCATTGCTATTAAGATGCGGAATCAAAGGTGAAATGTTTGCTGAAACAAGAGGCAAAGAAGCTAATGCAATTGGGTTGATTCATACATCCTTGTAGTATGGGTCGTTTTCCATTTTTAATTGAAGGGCAGCAAGAACATTTGTTCGAATAACAAACAGTTCATATGGTTTGTTTGTAGAATTGCATTTGCGAACAACGAGGATGTCAAGTTATGATACTAAATGCGGTAGGTATGTGGCAATTTTGGAAAAATCTTGGGGGAAGCAAATAGTATGACCAGAGTATTTATATTGACCACCACGAGCATGTGTCACTTGCAATATGGGGTTAGCACGACTAATGAGCATCTCTTCAACCTGTGTAAGTACTGGAAGGATAGTTGGTTGGTTGCCCGGATCCATATTGTTTTCCAATGAAAAGCGATGCCCTTTTCGTTCTAGAATACAACCTGAACAAGTGTATGCTTCATGGAACTTTTTTGTTACAATACCAGGGTAACATTCTTTCCAGATCAAGCAGACATGCATATCAGCTAGTTGGTCCATTTTTGTATGAAATCGTTGATGTGAATCATTGAGGTGGTTGTTCAATGGATTTGGTACATGAGATGGAAGTGAAGCTGAGTCGACAGGTTCTACAAGAGAATTTGAAGAAGACATATCGACACACATACGAGCAGCCCTGTAAAGAAAAATGTTGTTTCTTGTTGTTTTTATCTCTATTTTGTGCATATAAAAATATTCTTCGTGCATTGCCTTGTTCCTTGTCATGATTTGGCATAATTCCTACAAGATAATTGTAAACTTGTTAAACACCTAGAAGCACTGATTGTTGGCAGCGACACATTTTGTATATGTATTAACTAGAAACTATGTGGATATAAAGCAGAAGATAAAAAACAAATGTTAATTCATTGCATATGGGGAAGTAAGAATGTAGCTTAAAATAATATAACTTGAGTAAATTTTGTTTTTCAAGTTGTAACTTGATAATTGTAAGAAAACAGAATTATAGAAGAACAAAGTGTAGTGTGAGAAAGTATATATGAAAAAAAAAAGTAATTGTAATTATTGTTATGTACAGAGTAATCAAAAGTTGTGCCCAAAAACAAGAGAGCAAAGTTCTGCATTTTATAAAAAAAAAGATAGAAAAATAGTATTGTATTTAAAAATTACCATATAGGTTTTTTCACCAATTTGCATAAGAAATAGTAAGTGATAGCTTGTGCATTGGAAGTATGAGACTACAAGAAAGTGGTGCTATAAGAGAGTAAAAAAAATACCCTGCTATGTTGAACAATGACACAACGAGTTAAAATTGGGAATTGAAAGCATTCATTATAAACAATGAAGAATGGTTAAGTATCAAGTTGAAAAAAAGTATATATTTATGTGTCCATCCGAAATTGTCGTTTATGCGTTTTCAACCATGACAATTACAACTTTTAGGCATGCAATTTTGCAGAAGGTCTCTGTTTTAACTAAAAGAATAAGAAGTAATTTTTTGTTGCATATCCTCTACACTATTTCATCAAGTGATGTTGTTTTAGTTGAGAGAAGACACAGATCTTTTGCAGAAATTCCCATGAGTTGGTTTGCAGCATCATCAAATGCTATAACGCCATGAATGGATCCGATAACATCTTCCAAGTCAACCTTTAGTATATATCAATAGTCAAATTCAATAAACTCTCCATCACATTTAGCACAATGCCAAATGTCTCCAACTTTCTAAGCAATCTTTTTCATGCATTGTATTTCATCAACAAAAAGAGGGCATGCAAGGAAATAAAAGTCATCCATGTTAACATTTGTGATGGTTGCTACAAGAGAGTACCAAACAGATTTTTCAGATGATTGAAGAGTTTGCAAGTCATTGATGGTAGTGACTTTATGAGAACCAGAGTGAGAGGCATTGAACTTTCGGCTCAACAATGGTGATGCTGAACGAAATCCATTTTCATGAAACCAGTTTTGGAGAACTGTAGTTTGCTCAATATTTGGGTTTATAAAAACAGTAGTGTTGGAAATAGTTCCAACAGCTTTTCCATTAAAATCTGTAACGCGACCACCTTTGATTTCTATAGCTAGAGGCGTAGGTAAACCATGGAGGCTGGCAAGTTCAGCTCCTTCAATTTGGCAATGCTCTCCCCAAAGTGTTATGTCAATACTATAGCCTAACATGTCACGGAGTCCAATAGTGCGCCTAACAGCCTCAACACCATCCCGTTTTCATATTGTGGATGTTGGAGAACTGAAATGACAAGGCCAACAAGGTCCACCATGGAATTGACAGGTATACTTTGTATCTCATGAATAGTTTTAAAGTTAAAGAAAAAAGAAGGTATTAAAGGGTATTCATTTAAGCATGGTTGGATGGTTGACAAGGAACCTAGGGAAAATCTCATTATGGCTTTTCAAATGGTTGAAAATTGGATTGGATGCTTTCACTATGCCATTTGATACTATGTACACAATTCCTATATGTATTTGGTCATACAAAGAGAGTGCCAATTCATTGAATGCAGATATATGTATTTCATCTTGTGAAGCATTAACAGTGTCAAATCCAAAGATTTTTCCAGACCCTCATTGGTTTCCATATTCATGTAGCTTTGTCTTGGCAATAAATCGGCCTTGAATGTTCCAAACTTTGCTAGAAGAGGTTAATGATGTAAATGGAATAGTTGATGCAACCAAGGTAGGGTTTTCATCTACTAATCTAGGATTCACTGGAACAGAGGAACAACTCTGCAAGGGAGAAGGTACAGGTAAGTGGTAAGGTGCAGGATCTCCAATAATTGTTGCATCCACTGTGACAACTTCGAGTGCAAGCAATGCGATAGTCCTGTGAGAAGAAGTATGTTAGAGTTGAATGGGATATAAAAACCTTGGATGCATGAACAGTGTGAGAACTGATTAAGTGGACAAAGACAAAATGGAAATTAAACATACGTTACACTATGTACAATGTTCGGTGTACACTTGGTAAGTTTGATTATAGATCCTTCTTTGAGTTTTCTAGTTTCTACAAGACTACTATCTATAGTTGGAAGTAATATCTCATGCTTGTGAAGCCCGTCTGAGATAGAAATTCGGAACTGAATAGATGATGAGTTCAGTGAGTTCACTTGGTTTAACGAGGAGACTTGCACCAGTGGGAAAATGTTGACAGCACCATGCAGCAAGAGTGAAATAGAATCTTCAGATAGCATACTCTCCATAGTGTGACAATTTTTTTTCCTATGAAATGAAACAGGGCAAGAACAAAAAAAAATCACAATGTCACATATTCATGTGATCGAATGAAAAAAAAACTACAGATATGACACAATTTTTTTTCCAGTTGAACTTACACCAAGGGGGAATATTGAGATTTGGGGTGTACAAAGAGTTCAGCATGAGACAAGCACTGTCGAGATTGATTATATGGCAGTTGTTCAAAATTTGAAATAAACATTAATAGATTTTTTTTGTCCTCTTTCAATTTTTTACTATAAATATTTTAATTCTTAATTGTATTCCTTTAGTCTTCTTCATGCAGTATATAGATTAATATATAATTCACTATCCCGCAACCCGAATCCCGCAAATGTGAGATGTGGGATGCAATATTACTACATAATATTTCATTCACCACCTGCATCCTGCAATTGCGGGTTGTGGGATGCGGGATTACAAAATAGCAAGATGCGCGATTACAAAAATGCGGGATCCAGGATTACAAAATAGAGAAGTTTTATTTCCCTCTCGGCAATGCGAAATCCCACAAATTGCGGGTTGTGGGTCGGTCTACTATTTAGTCCAGTTTAGCCCAGTTTACAATTGCAAAATAGCATAATATAACTATGGACTGGTGGTATTCTCTACTCTTCCATCGGTAATATAAATGTTTACAGAACCGCTGGTGTCCTGTAAATTTAAAGAAACTGGAAACTGTAAAGTGTAAATGAAGCGCACAAAAATCAATATTTGGTTACCTTCAGGTGTGTTTATATGCAATAAAGCAAAGGCGTTTGGCATTTGCAGCTTTCGAGTTCCTTTCAGGTAAAAATGTATCGGATTTTTTATTGCCGGGAAAACAAATATGAGGGAATAACAGCAAAACAAAGCAAGGGTGTTTGACCATCTCATGGAACACCCTTGCTTTCTTTGGTTGAACTAAAACAAAGCAAGGATTATGTCATTCTCTTTCAGTCAAAGCAACAATAACAACAAAACAAAGCAAGGGTGTTTGACCATCTCATAATCAGATGAAATGAATATTCAAAAATTTTAAGCAGACTAAAGGAATACCTGCAAATTTAAAGCAACTACAAACTATAAAAGAAAATACATCAATAACTTATAACCAGACAAAGCAGCAATAACAGGAAAACAAAGCAAGGGTGTTTGACCATCTCATAATCAGAATAAATGAATATTCAAAAAATTTAAGTAGACTAAAGGAATACCTGCAAATTTAAAGAAACTACAAACTATGAAGTGTAAATGAAGCGCAACAAAATCAATATGTGGTTACCTAAAGGTCTGTTTATATGTGCAAAGCAAAGGCGGTGCAACAGCAAATGTGGAAAATGCAGTATTGTAACAAGATTTTGAAGATCGTCATAAGCTGAGCAAAGATGAAGATATTGACCCATGTCTGAATCATATGACAAGCTTTCTTGCATTAATTGAGCAACAATGCATTGATGAAACATTAATGGCAGTGGATAAAGGGACATGGGCAAAGTGTATTGAATTCAATGAAGCACCAGTAAAACGAAAACTCAACCAAATTGTGAGCGTAAAGATAGAAAACTCGTCCAGAATAGCGTATGCTAAACCCAAAAAAAATGGTAAACTGAAACTCCGCAAAATCGTCGGCAATGAGTTATTTCGAATCGAGATAAATGAACCACGGGAAAGGACAGTAAAATCATGTACAAAAATTGCCGGGATCGGTGGTTTAGGACAACAGATGGAAGAGTAGAGAATACACGCATGCCATCTGTCAGGTAAACACAGTAAACGGAAACTGCAAAGAACTACCCACAACTGAAAACCAATCCATCAATCCATTCACGTGCAGCAACGGTCGTAACACACAGGACACTAGCGGTCTACGAGACAGAAGTTCGCCTATCGAGATTGCAGAATCGAGGACCCAAATAAAATGCATTAGCTAAACACCAACTCCAAAGAATGACCTGCAACTGCAAATCAATCCATCAATCCATTCACATGCAGCAACGACCATAACACAGAGGACACCAACGGTCTACGGGACAGAAGTTCCCCAATCGAGATTGCAAAATCGAGGACCCAACTAAAATGCAAAAGAAAAAAAATTTGATTGATCAGCACAAGAAGGTACGAATCTTGCTATTTAAAACGTGAAAATGGAAAAATACCGCGTGAAGGACTCGATTAAGAAACCACGTGAACAAAAACGAAAAAAAAATGGGAAACACGTGTCTAGTCACCATTAGCCAGGGAGACGAGGAATCTTTGAGACTGCGTCTCCATAGGGAAAACGCCCTCAGCTTAAATATCAAACTATGGACAATGACTAAATGTATTTTGGCAATTTGACCTATGAGTGATTAATATATTTAAAAATGATGGCGTAATAGTTGTTTGGGATTATTATTTTAAATTTTTTGTATTTTATAAAGTCTCTTGTTTGATATCTTGTCGAGCGCTCTAGGGATTATTGTTTTTCTCCAAGGAAAAGGAGATATCCTTCGTTATGATCTTTGGGTATTCAAAAGCAATCATTGACTGGGCTAAGAGTATCCTCGACATTCACATAATTAATCTCCATCACTGGATCAGGAGGACCAGGGATCTCATCAATAATTTTCAGCAAACCATATTTTGGCATATCTTTCAGGAACTAAATTCTGAAGCGGACTCATTGACCAAACAAGCCATTGGCGCTGGAATGGAGTCCATCGACTGGGCATTGTATCATGAGGGAACCAATATTGAACACGGCACTCTGCCCATTAGCTAGTTAGTTAATTTTCATTTTGATCAATTATGTAATACTCGTGGATGCTAACCAGACCTAAGTCATGAGAGTTGTATGTTAAGTCAGTAAATTTGACAGATATGAAATTATGTTAGGTGAAGATCTGATCATAAAAGAATGACGAAACCCTGTATGTATGACACAACTTTCTCATAATATAAAGTTGTTCTTTCTGTAAGAAAAAAAACATTCATCATGTCATTCCACACCAAGAACTAATTGCAATAAAAGTTTAATCTAATGAGGCCAAATGCTCAATCAAACTTAGTCTAAAACTCTAAACAATATTTTAGGTTTTTTTTGTTTTTTTTCTAAGTTTTGGCTCATGTTACGGAATATGCATCCTTTAAATTCAAAGCTTGAAGCATTGTAAGCTAATAGGATATTAGTGTTAGTGATTTTTTCCCAATTCAAGATGACATGACATTGGGCATGAAATTGAGTATAATTATTCCAACCCTGAAAGCTATCACTATGATGAATTTGGAACCAACTCTTCTTACCATTGTTTTTTTTTACCATGTGAACAACAACCTCCTAAGAGTATATCCAACAGCCTGCAAGCCAGATATACCATTCACTTATGATTTAGTAGGGGTCAAGACATCCCAAAGCCCACCAGGGTGAGCCTCTATCCCGGGGGTCACCTACTTTTCGAGCTTTGTCACAACAGGCCAAATGAACGAGCCCACTCAAGATGTTCTTCTTACCATTGTTATACAATGCAAGAGTGGAGATGTTATAGACACTTTCCATCCATGCTCTTTCGCAAGTAGCAATTTCATTGACATGTGAGAGGAACGGGTGCACCTAACACTTTATCACTAAGTAAACATAATAGGTTAGGTCCTAGAAACATCAAAGATCGTGTATTCCTTCATTTTAATCATCATTTTCTTTCCTAAAATACTTTGTTTTTATCAAGGACAATAAAGGATTAGGACGTGAATACTAAAGACCCTATATAGAAGCAACTTTAAGAAACCTTAGCTTGTCGTAGTGTACTTTGCGAGCTAGAAGTGGGAAAAAAGAAACAACAACTAAGAATAAAAGGATGGGGATTTTTTTTGTTTCGTGAAGCTTTATTGATTTCAAAACAATTTGTATTTGACTAGTTAGTCCAAATTTAGATAATTTTAAATTAAAAAAATGATATAACACATATTTTGGAAATTTATATAACACGTGTTTTGTTTATAGTTTCTGTGATAAATTTTATGATCTTCTGAATAAGAGAGTCATTTAATGACCAGTTGGATTATTTTATGTTTAGGATTTTGTCTTAGGTTTAATAAACATCTATAACCAGCATAGATACTTAATTTGTGGTTGGTGAATATCGATAAATCATAAGTTAAGCGCTACCAACTCTCATAAAATAAATTTTGACAATACATTTATCTCATCTTCCTGTAATCTAAGAAGATGGTCCTTCCTCATTTACACATATAAAATTCAAATAAAATTAAGATAAATTATATCATAAATTAAAATAAATATAAACATATTTTATTTATTAACCTTCTACCATCTATGTCATATGGAGCAAGGAGTTCATGCAATGCCTAAAGTTGCAAATTCTTATATGAAATACACCCCTTTCTTTTATGCTATTAGATGAAGTAGTCAAGCTCCATTATCGCCTGACTACAGTGAGGTGAACCCTCTAATTGTACTTGTTGTCAAGACCTCTGCAGGAATATAACCATGCCAATTATGTTTCCATTTTAGTAGTGTTTTGGTTTTCAACTGAGATTTTTTTTAATCAATTTTGATAGGCCAAGAGTTTTGGAAATTTGACTTGTTAAATGTTCAATTCTCAAACTCAGTGACATGCGAAAATCTTCCTTCTTATTGATCTCGAACATGTGATTTCACCTAATATCATTTTCTTTAATTAAAATTAATGAATCTTTTTGCGGTATTAGTCAATAATAACTTTTATATATATATAATTGTGTTCTCATATAACTTGCATTAAACTTCATAAGATCACGAGTTAAAGAATAATTTATAGTTGATAGTTTTTTAATTCCTTGTGAATTTTTTTTAATATGCACATTACTCAATTACATGTTGATCATGTGTTTTGATGGTGTATTTCAATCATTTGAATAAATTGAAACAATAATTAATTACATGTATATCGTATATTTGATTGTTTCATTGATCGATTGTAAGTAAATGAATTTAATATGTCACATGATTGTAAGTAAATGAATTTAATATGTCACTTGGACTCTTAATGTATCAATCTCTTTATGTTTAACATTGGATTTATTATTTTCGCAGAACAAGCTTTGAAGGTATGTTGGTGGTATATTTATATATATATGAAAAGATTTGTTCAAATGCCAAAATATGATAAATGTGATATTTTCACTAGCTCTTTATGGCCTTCCTTCAATTTCATTCCTAAACAAATTGGAGGAAAAAATGCTCGCCAGTTATAAGCATAATGGAATATGGCCGTAGACATATTCTAATGAAATCCCTAACCTGTGGATGAAAGAATGTATCTCGTTCAAAATATAAAGTAAAAACTTCCACTATGTGTCAATTTTTTAGTTCAAGGGCATTGTGCAAAAAATTCTCAAAGAAACATGGAAAGGTATTGAAACTATTTAAGATAGACAAAAACGGAGCCAATCTTCAATAGTAATGGGCTCTCTCAATGGATTTTAAATTCCAACTATCCACAAGCCTCTACAATTCATTGTATTAGAAATGAACTAAAAGCACCAAATCCAGTTTAACTCATGCAAGGAATCTTATAGCAAAATATCAAAACACTTAATAACCTAGTTTGGAGATCCAATATGAGTCTCTAAAACTAACTCGGCTCTAGTAAAACCAGATCAAAAAAAATTGTAAAGGATCTTGGTTTTCCAAGCACACTTTAAATAATGTAATGTCAACTAAAAACTATCCAACCTACAATCTTGCGCTTGAATATTATCACAAAGACCTATGTCCTAAACCCATTTATAGGGTGTATTTCTTTTTCTCATTTTTTAAGGGCCACCACTCTCTTATTTCATCATTTCCAATTGCATGCAACTCTTTTTTACTTAGTTGAACACTCATTTTTATTCAATATTTATTGCTTGAGATGGAAATAAAAAAACATGGTTGGCAAAAAATACAAAGCACTCAGAATTGGAGATGCACTTAACTTTTTGCACACACATACTAGTTTAACCATACTTTTAGGAGATGCATATATGCAAGTGTATGCCTCTACACCTGCAAAATGATGCAAAATTAATCTCTATTTTCCTTGTAGAGCACATTTCTATCTATATATGTTACCATTTTTTAAAATATAATTTGGCCCAATTTAGTTTTCTACTATTGTATTGGAAGCTAATTATGAAAGTCATTTTATATTATACATAACCTCATTGATCATAACAACATAAATCATAAATTTGTATATAGTGTCATCTCAAATATAAATACATTTCAAAAAACACACAATAAATTTGACAACATCAAAATCATTTATGTTAAGCACAATACCAATAGAAACGACAGATAACCAAGTGGGTCACCATCTATTATTCCGAGAACTTTACTCGCCTTCCATGTCAATTTCCAAGCCTTCATGATATTTTTCAACCCCATTCAAGAAATACCTAACTATGCAAACTGCTGAGTAGCCTGAAGTGGAAGCAGTGTATCTGCAAACTTCTGAGTAGGCTCAAAGGAAAACAAAGTTTATGCAAGTTGTTGAGTAGGATCAGGAGAAACTAATGTCTGTGGAAGATGCTTGAATTTTGGTTGCTTTTGTATCTTCAAATCTAACTCAAATTTCATATTTGGCCACTTGAAGTGCTCGAATCCAAATCAAACATCACTTCTAGGATCCCTTACAAACAAACAAAACAAACTTTGGATTGCCAACTTCTTTAGCTCGAGCCATATTCTCAAACTTGTTAAGGTTTACGGTTAGGTTATATTTTAACATAAAATATGCTTTAATGTGTAAACATAATTATATAACAAGGTTAGATTAAGAATAGTACCACTTCAAATAAATTTAAATTGCAATAAAATCAAACATAATTTTCATCTCTTTCAACTTTAACACTCCACTGGTCATTGCATTAAATTTGGTCCTTGAGATGATTTACCAAATGCCATGTACAGTAACAATATTATAAAAATAATGTACAAAAGATAACAATGGTAAAGAACATTAATAGTACTAATCTAGAAATATTTTAAATCAGCCTTATACTCAGATACTTTTAGGTTTTGATACTGTCACCGGAGGGACAAGTCACCTAGATGAACAAATGACATGCCTTGAGAGAGAGATTAAGAGGGTTAAAGTATTAAGGAAACATAACTCATATATTTAATCAACAGTAAGAGAAACTTCAATCAATTCATCAGGATTTAACAAGACACTAGTAGAGAGACACAGATGCTTTCACATAGTCATACTTAGTAGAGACTCATAGTCATGCTAAGCAAGAGACATGCAATCACTCTAGCAGGGACACACATGCACGTTGGGAGGGACACACATACACACTGAGAAGTGAACGCATTCACGATGAGCAAGGACACTCAGTCACGCTGAGCAATGACAACCAGTCATGTTGAAAGGAGACAAATAGCCACGTTGAGAAGTGACCTACAGTCATGTTGAGCAATGACAAATAGTCACACAGGGGAGACAATATAGTCATGTTGTAGGAAGAGACAGGGTCACGCTAGGGTAGAGACCACACAGTCACGATGCAGCTAAATACCACAGTCACACTGCAAGTAGAGACACAATCACGCTAGGGTAGAGACCACATCGTCACCCATCGAGTAGAGACCGCAGTCACGATGTGAGTAGAGACACAGTCATGCTAGGGTAGAGACCACATAGTCACCCTAGGGTAGAGACCACATGGTCACCCTAAGGTAGAGACCACATAGTCACCCTAGGGTAGAGACCACACAGTCATGCAGCAAGTAGAGACCACAGTCACACTGCGAGTAGAGACAAAGTCACGCTGGAGCAAGGCGAGACACGGTCATGATGGAGAGAGAATACATTCACGTTGAAGCAGGGTGAGACACAGTCACATTGGAGCAGGGTGAGACACAGTGACGTTGGATAGAGAATACAATCACACTGAAGAAGGATGGTATGCAGTCACATTGGAGCAGGGTGAGACACGGTCATGCTGGAGAGATAATATAGTCACGCTGAAGTAAGGTGAGACACAGCCACACTGGAGCAGGGTGAGACACGGTCACGCATGAGAGATGTTGAAGGGATAGTCTCGACGTCAAGCAAGCAACATGCTTTTAAGGATGACAAGGAATCGGATTTAGATACCAAGTTTAAATGCAACCTTCTAAATTTATAAACTTGACAAACCTTAAGTTAGTGTACCAATGGTCCAAAGGTAAAATACAAAATAAAACCATGAAAAATGGTCCAATGGTCTTATAAAATAAAGCCATAAAATAAAATGGTCCAATGGTTTTATAAAATAATACCATAAAATAGAATTGAATTAGGATAGTGTATTAATAGTCCAAAAATATAAACCATAAGGTAAAATTCATCATACCAAAGGTACACACAATAAGAGTGTTAGGACCAAGTAAGAAGAGAAAGGACCATAGGTCAACTAAAGGGGGTTACAATAAGACAACCCTCATACACATAAGATCAATGTGTACCAAAAGATGGAAAAACAAATCCTTTTACCTATAGGATCAACAGGACCAAGGAATTTGATATTTTCTCTCTCTCAAGGTACATTGTTTCATATTTTATCATCACTATCCAAACTGGATGATGTGATCCTCTGGTCCTCAATATTGATCCTAAGGGTTAGGTGTTAGGGACATCATCAAGGGGTGGCCAGTCCCTTGAGAAATAACCCAACAATAACCAATTAGGAGAGAGGACATCACACATCACCATCTTGGTCAACTTTACTAATATTCACCTAGTTAACTGACCAGGAGTGCTCCTATAGGAATTACGTGTTCCCAAACCAAGAATCTGCTTGGTCATGGACCAGGAAGTCTTTGTCTCAACCTGCAGAATATTCCTGGCGATCGTGTCCAAGAAACTGTCTAGTCCCAGACCACAATACCCTAGAGTCATATAGGGACCCTAACCACATGTCAGGGACTTTGCCATGGCATCAACCTTCTTGGTCCCAAACCAAGAACCCCAGGAGACTACTGGGGCCCCTAGGGTACCTTCTAGGGTCTTACTCTACCCTAGTTAATTAAATAGGGTACCATCCTCTATGATAATGGGTCTCACAGTTGCATTAACTTTAACACTCTCTCTCAGCAAGAGGGGCATTCTCAACACATCGATAACATATTGCACCATTACATGGTGATAACTCATCACGATGTGTTCCAAATTGTCATCAAATACAATATTTTCTAAGATCTTCAAACAACTCTCCATCTCAGCATGAAGGATGATCTCATAGATCCAATTGGAATTTATGGTTGACTTCATTTGATAGTTGAGAATCACTTTCCACATATCATCTTTCCAAACTTGTTGTTTAGTTGACTCCCCATAATGAGAGTAGACTAAATCAGTGACATGGCTCTCATTGGAGAAAGATTGAAACTTTTCAATAATATTCTTAATGAGATCACATGAAGGTTTCTTGGCCTTCTCCCCTGCTTCTCTAAAGAAGAAGTCTTGTAGACTTCCATCTCTAAGTCACTGGAGAATTGATGGAATGTCACATCTATACTTTCCTTTCTACAACCCCACTTTGTTGGGGACTGAAGAGCACAGTTGGAACCCTCTTGATCTCTTAATCTTGACTGAGGTATAGAGATTTAAGAACATGTCCTCAAAACTTATAGAGGTCACCTTCACAGAATCCAACCACAATGGTTGAGCTTATACTTTCACTTTTGGGCCATATCAAAGCCTTTCCTTTTGAGAAGGCTACAAAGAACCCCTTGTCTTCTAAAATTATCATTGAAATAACATTCTTCTTTATATGAGGAACATATAAAATTTCCTAAATATTAATCAACTTACCGATGAATCAAGTTGTAATGCAGTTGAACCAACTCGTTTAATGTCATAGGTATTTCCATTTCCAATTTCCAATTTCTTATGGAACTTCTTGGCATTAAAGACTACAAGGGCCTTCTTGAATCTAGTCATAATGAAGTTGATGCATGATGTTTCTTCCTATGCCAGTTCTTGTTAAGTGGTTTCTTACAATCTGTTGCATAATGACCAATCTTACCACATTTATAACATCTAACCTTAGATTATGAAAGTACTTACCTTGTGGTTCCTTACCATTATTCTTGTGCTGGGGAATATTCTTTCCTTTCATTGCTTTGGCAACTAGTGCATGATCCTTTTCAGGTGGAGGTATGGATCTACTTTGGATCCATCCTCCTTCTTATAAAAAACCATTCCACAACCTTTCAAAGTTTGGTTGAACTCCTCTTCCATTTACTAAGGCCGGGAATGTATCCCAAGATGTAGGAAGACCATCGAATACTGTCTGCACGAGATCATATTCTTCTACTTTATCTCTAATGTCCATGAGTTGATCTCTTATTTGAGAGATCTTGGAGAAGAAAGTAGTAATTGTTTCATCCTTCTCCATCTTTAGTGAATGAAGTTGCAGTATGGGATTTCTTTTCATATATATTATCTAAAGCATCAAAGCATTATTTAGTTGTCCTTAAGGGAGCTATTATGGGCATCAAGTTGTCTTTGACTGAGTCAAAGATAACTCTCTTTGCCTTTGATTGCTTCTTCTTGATTACTACTCTTCCTTGAACTGTAGTGGATTCTTCAACAACTCTAGTAAATAAGTCATCTAGATCTCTCTCTTCTAGGATATTTAGAACCCTATCTTTCCATGCATTGAAATTTGAGGTTCCCTTAATCCTATATTCTAATTTGACTAAATGAGTAGTCATCTTCAAACCCTACTTCTCAACTTGAAGAGTTTGTCCTGTAATCAAGTTGAGTAAGGTACAACCCTTACCTTAGGATCTATGTATTTTTTGTTAGCTGAAAGACATAATTAAGCACAACCTCACTTTGATACCATGTTTAAGTTTAGGGTTATGTTATATTTTAACATAAAATATACTTTAATGCATAAACATAATTATGACACAAGGTTAGATTCAGAATAGTACTTCTTCAAATAAATTTAAACTGCAATAAAATCAAACATAATTTTCATCTCTTTCAACTTTAACACTCCAATGGTCACTGCATTAAAGTTGGTCCTTGAGATGATTACCAAATGCCATGTATAGTAACAATATTATAAAAATATTGTACAGAAGATAACAACAGTAAATAACATTAACAATACTAATCTAGAATTATTTTGAATCAGCCTTATACTCAGATACTTTTAGGTTTTAATCTTGTCACCGAAGGGACAAGTCACCTAGATGAACAAACGACATACCTTGAGAGAGAGCTTAAGAGGGTTAACATAGTAAGGAAACAAACCTCCTATATTTAATCAACATGAAGAGAAAATTCAATCAATTACTTAGACTTTAGCAGCACACCAGCAGAGAGACAGAGTCATGCTTTCACGCGGTCATACTTAGTAGAGACTCATAGTCATGTTGAGTAAGAGACACCTAGTCACACTGGAACAGACACATAGTCACGTTGGCAGGGACACACATGCATGTTCAGAAGTGAACGCAGTCATGATGAGCAGGGACACTCAGTCACAGTGAGTAGTGAAAATCAGTCACGCTAAAAGGAGACAAACAGTCACGTTGAGCAATGAAAATCAGTCACGCTGAAAGGAGACAAACAGTCACGTTGAGCAGTGACCCATAGTCACGTTGAGTAGTGACAAACTGTCACGCTGAGCAGTGACACATAGTCGCATTGAGGAGTGACAAACAGACATGTGGGAAAGAGAATACATTCACATTGGAGGGATATCGTCACATTGTGGGTAGAGACATGGTCACGCTGGGGTAGAGACCATAGAGTCACGCTGCAGATAGAGTCCACAATAATGATGTGAGTAGAGACACAATCACATTATGGTAGATAACACACAATCACATAGTGAGTAGAGACCA
This sequence comes from Pseudotsuga menziesii, assembly GCA_001517045.1. Taxonomy (NCBI): domain Eukaryota; kingdom Viridiplantae; phylum Streptophyta; class Pinopsida; order Pinales; family Pinaceae; genus Pseudotsuga; species Pseudotsuga menziesii. Next base: position 60,884 of record LPNX010325105.1, on the reverse strand, counting down.
CAGTCATAGTGTGAGTAGAGACATAATCACGTTAGGGTAGAGACCACACAATCAGGAAGGGAGTAGAGACAACAGTCACACTGTGAGTAGTTACACAATCACGCTGGAGCAGGGTGAGACATTGTCATGCTGGAGAGAGAATACATTCACGCTGAAGCAAGGTGAGACACGGTAACGTTGGAGTAGGGTGATACATGGTCATGCTGGTGAGACGTTGAAGGGGTAGTCTCGACGTCAAGCAAGAAACAATATTTTAAGGCTGACAAGGAATCAGATCTAGATACGACCTTTAAATGCAACCTTTTAAATTTATATACTTGAAAAACCTTAAGTTCGGGTACCAATGGTCCAGATGTAAAATATAAAATAAAATGATACAAAATAAAACTATGAAAAATGGTCCAATGGTCTTATAAAATAAAACCATAAAATAAAATGGTCTAATGGTTTAATAAAATAAAATTGACTTAGGATAGTGTATCAATAGTCCAAAAATAAAAACCATAAGGTAAAAGTCATCATACCAAAGGTACACACAATACGAGTGCTAGGACCAAGTAAGAAGATAAAGGACCATAGGTCAACCAAATAGGGTCACAATATGACAACCCTCATACCCATAAGATTAAGGTGTACCAAAAAGGTGGACAAACAACTCCTTTTACCTATAGGACCAACAAGCCCAAGGACTTTAATATTTTCTCTCTCTCAAGTTACATTGTTTCATATATTTTATCATCACTGTATAAGGGGAAGATCCAAACTAGATGATGTGATCCGCTGGTCCTCAATACTACTCGTAAGGGTTAGGTCTTAGGGACATCATCAAGGGGTATCCAGTCCCTCGAGAAACAACCTAGCAATAAATGATTATGAGAGAGAACATCACACATCATCATCTTGGTCAACTCTACCCAAGATTCACCTAGTTAACTGACTAGGAATGCTCCTACAAAAACTGCTTGGTCCCAGACCAAGAATATTACTAGTCCCAAACCAGGAAGTCTCTGTATCAACCTGCAGAATCTACTTGGACATCATGTCCAAGAAACTATCTGGTCCAAGACTATAATACCCTAGAGACATATAGGGGCCCTAACCACATGCTAGGGACTTTGACATGGCATCAACTTGCTCGGTCCCAAACCAAGAACTCCATGAGACTGCTAGGGTCCCTAGGGTACCTTCTAGGGTCTTAATCTTCCCTAGTTAACCGACTAGGGTACCATCCTTCCTAAGAATGGGTCTCGCAGTTGCACTAACTTTAACAAAAATTTGGTCCATTCTTAATAGGAAACTATGATAAGATTTCAATATTGCCATCTGGTTCTTCATCATTATTAATTTGAATTATTCTTCTTCATATTCCTCTAATGTTGGTTGAGCCACTACTTTCCTATCAGTCTAAATTCCACATGACTAGGCTAGACTCCTCCTCAAGACATTATAACCTTTTTTCCCTTAGATGCATGAAAATTATTAGGGGCAGTACTGCTATGGGTTCCCTACACTGTAATATAATTTACCTTGGACATATTGTCAACTTCAATGTCTTCCCTCCAATTTTTAAATTTTTAGGCCAATGTGTTATAGCTGATTTTACCACACCAGGTGAATCACACATGTATGGCCTTCCCCTATCCCTCTGCAGACTCCTTAGATCCCTTGGACCATTTTTTGTCCCTTGATGTTTCCTAGACCATCCCTATAAACATGTGAAAATTGCTATATGAGACTTTTAAACCCCTAATCATGTATATATGCGGGTTTGACCCCTAAAACCGCGTACATCGGGATGTGTACAAAATCCAAATCCTTTTGGAGTTTTCCTTGACATGGATCCGACTCACTTGTCTCCTGGCCTTCCATATGCCTTGAGATCACTCGGATTCGACCTTTCATTACCCCTTTGTAAAGCTATATATGGAACTCTTTGGATACATTGAAGGCATAAGAGAATTGAGAGCAAAGAAACTATAGTCCATTGTTGCCGAAACTTGTGCTTGAGTCTGCATCCCTTTGTCCCTTGGAGCACTTTTGTGTTCTTCCCAAGCTTTCCTTTTGCCTGTGAGCTTGCTATCGAGAGATGGAGGATTGAGGTGGTGGAGGCCCAAGTGGGGGATTCAGTTTCTCTGATTCGCAGACGTGCCGACAAAGGTTGTATCCATTGTAATCTCTGATTTTATATTAATAGAAATATATTTTCCTGTCCAATAATGTATGTTTGAATGAATATTTTATCCATGGATGATTTCAAATGCTTATACATTATTCATTATATATGATAGAATAGATCTAACACCAATATATATAGTATGCTTGCATTGTTTACTTGTTGTTGAGGAAGTGATTAATCAATTCAAGCTGAAGTTGGAAAGCTCAACGGGGATCTACTTCAACCGTCTGGAATAAGGTACGAGGTCTGATCCTTTAGTGTTAGATATTTGATTTTTATTGTATATTGGAAAGGATTGATTTCTGGAGTCAAGCTGTCTGTTGCGGTACCCCAAGCCATAGGAATTTCTCTCCATAACAGAATTAGCGACTCCGCTGGGGAGTTCCTAGTAGTTGTCCTTTGGGGGTTTTCTATCGGCATTCAATGACTTTGAATTTCTCTTTTTTCTCTTGTTTCTGTGTCGGGTCTGGGGGCATGTTTGCCTGGTAGTGTCTGATTGGTGTGAAGTTTGTCTCAGCTTGTCTGTTTGCCTTTATTTTTATGCACCTTTCTTCATGTACGCGAGTTTTTAACTCACAGTCGCGTATATACGTGGGTTTCACTGCTATTTCCACGTACACACGCGGGTTTACTGCGAACAGTCGCGTATGCCCTTAGTTTTTCCTTCTAGAGGAAGATTGATGGTTGTTGGGTGAATTTGGATGGTTGCTGAGTCTCCTTTGATACTGCTAGAGTCTGTATACACCTCTGTTTCTGACCAAAGACATTTTTTTAGGGTAAAATTTCTTTTTTGAAGAATGTTATTGTCATTGCATTTTTGATTTTTTGTTTTGGGATTAGTGCATTAGATTTCTTTTACCTTAGTACTTTGCTTGAGTGCTGCTTAAGTGTGCTTGCAGAGTCTGGGGGTTGTAGAACCATTCTTTTGCTTTAGTATCTCATTTTTATTTCAAAAAATCCAAAAATATTTGATTATCATTATGCATTGCATCTTGCATTTTGCATAGTACTTGCACTAGATTTGCTTTGGAGTATTAGTCAGGATTTCATATAGGAAAGTTTGCATCTATCATTCAAAGAAAATTGTGCATTTCACGTAGTAGCATACCCTGTTTTTCATGAACACAATGCATTTGCATTGATTGTTAGGTGTGCACTTTGCTTCATGTTGTGTCATAACGCCATTAGTTGCACGACCATATACCTCTTTTGAGTAATAAAGCCAATTAAAATCAACGCTTAATTAAAATGAACTACACTATTTTATTTGATAGGGTTCGCCAACAAGATTAGGTTTTAAGGTCTTGGAATAGTTCATTGTGAGTAAATTCTCCAAGACCACTAAATAACAACATGTATGTGTCTGTCCAGGTGAGTGTGTGAAATTCCTTGGTATAACCAGTGTTTCTCAGGATCCTCCTCTCAAAAGGAAGTTAAGCACGGGGTAGTGTGAGCGGTTATTGATTGCGATGACCCCTAGTCATAACTGAGTAGCACCGGAGATATTTCCAAGATTGTATTTGTATCTGGGGGCTCTTTCGAGAGTTTCGGGCTTTGCTACCCTGCCCATATGGTCAATCCTGCCTGCAACTATCTACCTGAGCATTGATTATATTGAGGTGACCTTAGTGGCCTTACCTAGGATATCGAGGGGGTACTCTACAGGGGTTATTTTGCGGGTGTCCCACCTAGGTTGGGGTCGGATAGCACAGTCGCTTTACGCGTTGAAGCTGAGGGCCACAATAATTGGTTACGTACCTCTGCTTGTTGTGTATGGGAGTCTCAAGCCTCTCCTACGTGAGACATACCTGCTTCATTCGGGAGCTTATTTATCCTACCCTTGATTGCTTGTGTTTGGATTTAGATTTTATTGGTGTATGCTCTGTGCACAGTAGCTTGCCTAGGGTTTGCGTAGATAGAGAGTCTTTTATATTTTTTGAGTCATTGTGGATTTGGGTGCAGCGCCTCACCATTCTCGTCATTTAGCAAGACTTCCGCCTTCTACATTTCCTCCTCCTTTGAAAGAGAGTGATAGACAGTCCAGGTGGACTACTTCGCACATTGATTCACACATGATAGGAGACCATGTTGAAGGTATTCCTGAACCACCTTCTCCCATTCAAGTGGAAGATGGGGAGTTTACTCCTAACTATGATCCTTCACCTGATTTGACTGAGTTAGGTCTTGTAATTTCTGAGATAGGTACTTTTCATGATAGACCTACTTACTCTAGTGTTGATCTCCCATTGACCCATCGCCAGTATGGAATGTCGAAAGATGATGAGACTCATTTTGAACCCACGACCACTAGTTATGGTAGTTATGGTATGTTTGGTTTTCCCACACATGATTTGGCATTTCATGTCGAGTCAGAGTTTGAGCCTAGCACTATGCCTAGGGGCACTCTCATTCCTTACCATGCGGAGAGGTTTGGGAGCACAAGTCACATTGCACCTTCCATCCTGGTGGTGGAAGCTACATCACATATTCCTCCTAGGCCTAGGGCTAGTGATCCTATTAGGATACCAGATCCGAGATGAGTGACTATAGGGAACAACACGTACATAATTACATAGGTCCCTTCATCCTATGTCCCTAGCTCTTCGAATGTTCACCCTCCACCTCATTCACGTGGTCCTTTGAGCTGAAACGTTGCTACGAGTCATGTTCGTACTGCGGTTACTCAACCAGTTGTGTCTCAGGTTCAATTACCGCCCGTTGTTTCAGGAGGTCATGTGCATACTTCTAGAGGTCATGTTACTACTTCCGGAGCGTATATTCCTACTTCTGGAATGTATATTCCTACTTCCGAAGCGTATATTCCTACTTACGGAGTGTCTCATGGGAAATTGCATGCGATGACTTATGGATCTTATTATGGGACGCAGTATGGATAGGGTTCTTCACCTTATGGTTACGGGTATCAACAACCCGCTTACTCTCGAAATTACGGCTTTGTAGCTCCGAATAGTCAACGTACACCACACTGTGGTGCTTCCATGCCACCCTATATGGGTCAAATGGGAGGAGGGCACTATGGCTAAGGCCATGGTGGTTATGGTAATCAGACCTATGTGAATCAAAACTATCAGGGAGTAGTCCATCGAACTACTCATCCTAGGCTCCCTTTCCTCACAACGCTAAATCTTCCTGACTTGTCGAGATTGATGAACGATCCTGTAGCTCATGACCCGGATTGGCTGACTGTCCCTACTAAGCTTCCCTCGGACATACCCAAATTCGAGGGCAAACCGGGAGAGGATCTAAGCAAACATGTTACTACCTTTCACCTATAGTGCTCTTCAAATTCCTTACACCGAGATTCGATCCGTTTAAGGTTGTTTCAACGCACCCTTACAGGGCCTACCGCGAAATGGTATATAGAGCTACCTAGGGGGGAATTCGCTTTGTTCAATGACCTAGTGATGACTTTTCTTAACCATTTCCAGCTACCAGTGCGTTATGACGTTGGTACAAAACTCTTGTCGACATTTCGGTAGGATAAAGCCACACATATCTCGGATCATATCCAAGAGTGGCGTAGACGGAAGAGGTTGATTAAAGCCTTTATACTGCCGAAATTCCTCCTCTAATGGTTCCTTAAGTCGTTATTGCCTTATATAGCGAAGGATGTTTCTACATCCAGAGTGCAAAATGAGGAACAAGCCATTTTTAGGGCGTAGGAACTGGATTTGATTTATGCTCAATCTGGTTTGTTATATGAGATCATTCCCAATGCTCCGCGTTCTAGTTTCGACCCCAAAGTTAAACCTGGACAACATGCTGATGGCATTGTTAGTTGTGCAAGTGCTAAGCCTACGGATTCAGTTGCGAAAGAAGTCATTCAATTGTCAATCAACCAATATGCTTCAGGACAAGCCACAGCTTCATCTCAACCCACCCAAATGGCAAGTGTGCTTTCAGTACAATCGTCGGACCAGAAGGGTAACCAGCAACTCGAAAGGAATAAAAAGAAGGGTAAGAACAATTGTAAGGGTGGGAATAGGAATGAAAATGCTAATAATAATGACAAGAACGCCTGTAATGCTGGGGGGGACAAGCAAGCTAAACGTAAGGTTAAATTTCCTTACAAGTTGTGTAAGGAAGATCACCTCACTTACTTGTGCCCTCATATCGATGAAGCCTCAAGATTCTTAGCGAAGGGCCCAGCTGTGCTGACTAACCCTTTACCTCACAATCAAAACATGAACTCGAGGACCCATGATCAGTCTAGTGGTGATCAAGATCCATCGAAGGGTAGTGGTCGTGGTTGCATTAACATGGTACATGCCGCAAAAGTTGTGACCCATGCAAAGGACTATGGTTCGTCACAACCCAACCCAGGAAAGGAACCTGATCCACTAGGGACTCCTTTGTGTATTGAAAAACCTATGGATAAACCTGAAGTTGCACCTCGCATTCCTAAGGGAGTCCTTAAGCATTCGGGGCACAATCCTAATTCCTGAGTTACCCAGAACTATTTTGTTGTCGAGGATTTGGGCCACACTCCTTATGCGATGTCTGCACTACAAGTACTTCAGATTTGTCCTTCGCAAAGGAAGGTTTTGCTTTCTGCCCTTGGTGTGAATGATGATAATTCTTCCTCTGTGATTAAATTTGAAACCGCAGGACTTCAACCTCGCTTGCCTTACTATGTATCTCTTTTGATTCATGTAGAATGTCTCAATATGATCGTCAAGTGCATTGTGATTAACGAAGGCGCTGCTGCTTCTGTGATGTCTTTATCGTGTTGGAAGGGTTTAGGTTCCCCTGAGTTGTCTAAATCTGCGACCATGTTAACTGCGTTTGATGGGAGATCCTTTAGGCTGCACAGGATCCTTCCTTCCCTTAAGGTCCGTTTGGGAGGGAAGACTGTTGTGATAGAGGTCGAGGTGGTTGATGCGCCCCTTGACTACAATCTCTTGCTGGGTAGGAATTGGATGTACAGTATGCAAGCCGTAGCTTCTTCCCTATTTCACGTGGTATGATTTCCATTTAATGGGAAGATAGTTACGATTGATCAAACTTCATTCAAGAATCCATCGATTACCGCATTTTTAAGAGCTTCGATCCCGATTGTAGAGCACTCTCAGCCGGCAACTGGGAGTGTGGGTGTGGGCATGTATCCATCCCTCATGGGAAGCTTTAGTTGTCCTGCACCTATCCTTATGATAGGGTCTAGTTCCGGTGAGATCGGTGTCTTTTCGCACAAGTCATATGGAAGATCCTTGGGTTCTTCCTACACCGAGTGAGCCCATCATGACGGACGTGCCGTTGCCTATAACTATGGTAGATTATCAAGCTAATATTGAATGTGTTGTAGAGCCTATTACTTCCTCTTCACGGATGGAGGAGGAGGACCCATATGTGTTGGTTGCATGGGTAGTACAGTATTCTCACGTGCACGACTACCTTGATAGTGTTTTTGCTTCAGACGAAGCAATTATTGAGGCCATGTCGGGAGTTAAGCCACCATGGGGAGAGTTGCACCATAGATCTTACTTTCTTCCTGAGCTTGACCGGTTGGAGCATGAGGACTTTAGGGAGCTTCTTAGTGAGAGAATTGGTAGTCCCATGGTTCCATTAAGCTCTCCTGGTCCGATGGCTGATGGGAACATGGAAAATATATCTCCAATGATTCCTATCAATATCTCTCGCGATCCTGGCAGGATAGAGAATGTCTATATTGGGGCAAAATATTCCCATGCTGAGATTCAAGAATACACCAAGCTGTTTAAATAATTTCATGATATCTTTGCTTGGTCTTATGATGAAATGTCAGGTATCGACCCTCGCATTGTTGAACACGAGATTAAGACTTATCCCAATACTAAGCATGTTCAAAAACACTTGCGTGTTGTGAATCCTAGGAAAGCACCTGCGATTAAGGCAGAGATCAAGAAACTGTTGAAAGTTGGTTTTATCTATCTCATTCCTTTGATGGAGTGGGTGTCAAACCCCATTCCGGTTGATAAGAAGCAGGGAGCGATCCACATATGTACCGATTTCCGTGATTTGAATCGTGCCTGTCCTAAGGACAATTTCCCCACACCATTTATTGATCAGATTTTGGATGAGTGTGCGGGTAGCGAGGTTTTTTCCTTTATGGACGGCTTTTTCGGATACAATCAGATACAAATTAAACCTAACAACCAACATAAGACTGCATTTATTTGTCCTTGGGGAACTTTTGCATATCGAAAAATGCCTTTTGGCCTTAAGAACGCCGAAGCTACTTTTCAGCAGGCGATGACCTTGATCTTCCATGATCTCAAATCGATTATCGAAGTATTTTTGGATGACCTTACTGCTCATTCTCATATGAGAATGTGTCATTCTTATCATTTGAGATTGGTATTCTAAAGGTGCCGCCATTATTTGGTCTAGTTAAATCCTCACAAGTGCATCTTCTGTGTGAAGTCTAGTCGCTTATTAGGATTCATCGTTTCTAAAGAGGGTATAAGAGTCGACCCTTTGAAGGTTGAGGCAATACTTCAATTGTCTCCCCCGAAAAACATTCATCATCTTAGTAATGTTTGCAAGGCATGGAAAACTTCTTACGGAGATTCGTTGTCAATTTTGCTAATTTGACTAGAGGCCTCATTCATCTTTTGAAGAAGGACACCACCTTTTGTTGGGATGAGAGAGCCCAGGAGTCCTTTGATGCGCTCAAGCAAGCCCTAGCATCGGCCTCGATGATTAGTCCCCCAGACTATAGCCGTGATTTTCTACTTTATGTGGCCGCGTCCATGGAGATGATTGGTATGGTTTTGGTTCAAGAGGATGAGGAGCTCCAAGAGCATGTCATATACTATCTGAGTCGGAATCTTATTGACGCGGAGATCCGTTATTCCCATGTTGAGAAGCTTGCCTTAGCTACTATACATGCGGTTCAACGGTTGAGACATTATATTCTCCTTTGCCAGACCTTGGTTGTAGCCCATGTCAATCCATTTCAATTCGTCCTCACTCGAAGGATGATTGGGGGGGAATATAATAAATGGATTGTCATATTAAAAGAATTCGATCTCGAGTTTGTTTCGGCAAAATCGAAGAAATTGCTAATTTTTGCGGAGCTTATATATGATTTCCCAAGCGAGGCCGAGGAGTTGGTTTGTGAAGATACGTTTATCGATGAGTACATCTTCTTAATCTCAACTTTAGACCCATCGTATGGGGATATCATTATATATTTACAAACATTTAAGGTCCCTACTCACCTCTCACGGGATGAACGACGACGATTATGTCATGTATCCAAGAATTACCTCATAGTGGATAACACTTTGTACCGTCATGGGGTAGATTCCATTTTATGATGTTGTTTAACTCATGAAGAGGCTGACGTAGTGCTAAATGATTGCCACAGAGGGGCGTGTGGTGGTCATCTATCTGGGCTTTCTATAGCCCAAAAAATCTTAAGAGCAGGTTATTTCTGGCCGTCTATCTTTAAGGATTGTGTAGATGAGGTCAAGAGGTGCCACCCTTGCCAGGTGTTTGCACGTAATATGCGCTCGAAACCTGCCCCGTTACATCCCATCATCGCCACCAGTCCCTTCACTAAGTGGGGGCTAGATTTTATGGATTGCAACCCAGCTTGAGCTGGGGGACATCATCATATCATAGTGGCTATTGACTACTTCACGAAATGGGCTGAGGCTATGCCTACAATTAAACCTGACAATGAGACAGCCGTGCACTTCGTATTCAACTAGATTATTACTTGGTTTGGGATTCCGAAAGAGCTTTCCACTGACCATGACTCACACTTTTAGAATCGTATGATGGAAGAGTTGGCATCAAAGTTAGGGTATAAACAAGAGCATTCCTCCTCTTACTACCCTCAAGCAAATGGACAGGTAAAAGCAGTGAACAAATCACTCAAATCCATTCTCAAACGAAGCATCGCACAAAGCAAGAATAATTGGCACATTATGTTATATCCTGCTTTGTGGGTTTATAGAACCGCTGTTAAAACTGCCACGGGTTTTTCTCCATATCAACTTGTATATGGAGTGGAGTCGGTATTGTCGGTTGAGTGCGAGATTCCTTCTTTGAAGCTAGCCATAGAGCTCTTATCAAACACTTCCCCATTGGAGGAGCGTTTGGTCCACCTTGAGCAACTTGATGAGTAGCGTCGAGATGCCTTCGTGGTTCTAGAAGTAAATAAGCGTCGCGTAAAGGTCTAGTACGATAAGTCTGTCCGTCCAAGGAGGTTTAGTGAGGGAGATTTGGTCCTTTTGTGGGATCAACCGAAAGAACCCTTGGGGGCAGGAAAGTTTAACCCCATGTGGCGTGGTCATTACGTCGTCAAATGTGTGTTAGAGAAGGGCGCTTATGAGTTAATGGATTATGAGGGAATGGCCTTGGTGGAGCCTAGAAATGGTCTCTATCTCAAAAAGTACTATGCATGATTTTCAGCCAAGGCCAGCTATTGTATATTATTGTACACTTTTGCATAGTTAGGTCTTTTTCTTATGGTGATCGGGTTTGTGATTAGTTTCCGTTTCTTTTGGCAGATGTCAATGGAATCTTCCACCTTCATAGGATTCACGGATGGTGTGAGCCGTCACACTCAACACTCAGCCTCTACTGCTTGGGTGATTTATACTCTTATGGGTCAGGTATTGTCTTCAGGAGGTGTATGTTTATGGCCATCTTCAAACAATGTTGCTGAGTATAGTGATGTTATTGAGCTTCTACGGGATGCCATTTTACATGGCATTCTCTCTCTTGAGGTACGTCTTGATTCGGAGTTAGTAGTGTCATAGCTTAATGGTTTGTACCATGTTAGAGATCCGACATTATTAATAAGATTCTTACGTGTGAGATTATTAGAATGGCAATTTGACAATATAACATACATACATATTCCAAGAATTCATAATCAAGTTGCTGACTCATATGCTAACTACATGTTAGATTGGCATTTGTTTCATACACAATAAGCTCATCACAAACATAAACATGTAAATAAATAAATAGATCATCATAAAAGTTTTTATAAACATCCAAAATGTGGTAATACATAGTGTCATAATACAAAAATGGGGCTCTCGAGCCACCAAAATATAATACACGGTAGTACAAAATGTATCACTCCCAGGTATCTAAGCCTGTGGAGGAGGATCGTGGAATGTCACTACGGCTCTAGCTAGTCATCGAAATAGCCGCACCCATGCTTGTGGTACACCCACCACCTAGCGTTGCATGGCCTCAGGCAAGTCCTCGACTTGCGCCATGGGTACTCTGTGTGTTGGTCTCATGAAGTTGGTATGAATGCTTTGGAGCGTACGCTCTGCATCCACACCCGTGATATCGTCTCATCTTCCCCTTCGTCTATGAAAAGAGAAGCCTTCATGCCGCCGTGGTCCCACATCTGCATGCATATGGTAGATGTCACTATGTATTGTCACCCAAAAACATGTCTTTTGATTCCACATAATCAAAAAACACAAAAAAAATTAAATAACTCAAAAATTTTAAAAAGCGGGTCGAGATTCATTTCCTATGTCATCGTATGTCGATCCTGGTGGTAGCGGCATGTCCAGGTCTCCACGAAAATCTATCCCCGCATAGGGGTAGTCATCGATGGCAACTATCTGTCGTCGCCACCTCGAAAAGAAATCAGCTGGATAGGGGTTGGACACCCTACTTCCACCCATTCTGCGCATCGCACCCGCCCAATGCCATTGGGTTGGATCTTGAACCCCATGTAGAGGAACGTCAACTCTAGGGCTCAATCATGGAACATGCTCAAAGAAAAACGTGCTCAGTATGCTGTTGAAACCAAAGTTTCGCACTTTGCCCATCTTGCACTCACTGAGCTGGTGTTTCATGTTGCCCAGTAGCATAGTGCTCCAATCGTATACCATGGGTCTCATGCACTCCACTACATAGAACATCAGAGGCCACGAGGCTTGGTGGAGTGAAGCCAAGCCTGCTATCCTGCCCAGTGTCAGTAGGATGGCCTTTAGGCCCAGCACCTGTATGGAGTTAGTTGGGATCTGACTCCCCACCTTCTCCGTGTCCGGATAGCAGTACACCACAATGTACTCATCTATAGTCAGGCCACCTCCGGGCCCGTGAGAGTGTAGGTTCACCACTTCCCCCCATCGGGAAAGTCCAGTAATAAAGTATATGTCCTCCACTTCTATGGTGAGGGACATCCCGTCTATCTGGAATGACTTTGAGTCTGGATCCTAGTAGTCCACTAACATCTGCAATAGTCTTGGTTTGGCTCTTAAGCCACCAAGACACCAAAATTTGTAAAGCCCACTTGCACGTAACGCTTGTTGAGCCATTAGATCTGCCCTTACTGCCTCTTCTACATCACCATGTTCACGTTCTCTCCATTCTAGGACCATCCTGCACATAAAATTTGAGTTTTGTCCATTAGAATACTTAAAAATCCTTGAGCGCGGCCGCATACGCGACTGTTTGCCAAACAACTGCGTATGTACGTGACTGTGACGGCGTTTTTCGTGTATATCCAGCCCTATACGTGGAAAAAACCTCGATTTCCACGTGGGCCGTGGCACCTATCTTAGAATGGCTCTGCATGGCTAGACATGAGACAAGCTCGGGCTATATGGTTGAAACTCGATGTCAAGGAAGCCGACGTAAGGCTTAATAAGGCAGGCAAAGCTCATGATAATGCAATCAAAACTCAACATAAGGGAGTCCTGAGGGAAATAGGCTAGCAAAAGATCAAGATGAGTATGAGGATCTTGTGAAATGTCATGGCAATACTATACAACGGATTCCCACACCCTAAGGGACAAAATGTCAGCATTGGGCACCAAATGCAAATAAGGCACTAACTAGGGTACCCATGAAAAGTCAAGCTCTACCACTCATATCATGCCACTTCTAAAACAACAAGAAGGTTCTGTGACATAATAGAGTGGGTTCATACCTAAGGCTATAATGAAACGATCATAAGGTCATGCAAAATGCAAACGGTGATGAAACCTAACCTATATGCCAGTTTAGACATGATACCTAAACAATGGAACAACGTTTTTTCCAACCGCATGTCCTTGTTCTAGCAATGAATGCTATGAAAATGTAGTTAATGTTAAATGTAAAACAATATTATAATATGACACATCTAACTTGTGCATCAAAGCTAATAAATTATTATGGACATACTAATTATACAGAAAACCTTTAATAGAGAAATATAAATTGTCTGCAACAAATTCATTGATCAACTAAATAATAGTTATTTGATATTTTAATTCAGAACAACTTTAAAAATGGTGAAGGCTGCATTAAGTTGTCTTATATGAAGACACTGAAGCTAGACTCTACCACGATCAAGTCCAAAGACTAGCAAGATTTGGAAGTAGTTATAACAAAACCAGGTGGTGAAACTGCTACTAATCCAAAAGATTAGAGCCTTTCACAAACTCAAAAAATTGGAATTCAATTTTCACAAAATCTATTTATAATAAAATCCAAAGCCGCAAAATATGATAAAATAAATAGGATAACAAGAGAATCAAAAGGCCAAAATAAAATGATAAATGAAGGTAGATTCAAAGTGCATCAAGACCAATAATTTGTTAAGACTCAGGAGTAATCTAAGTCACATGGTTCTGGTTCAAGTTCAAGTTTAGCGACTATGAAATTCAGTTCGAGTTTGAATTTAATGATGAGTTTCGAATAAGGTTCGCTATATATATATATATATATATATATATAACTTGGATCTAAACTACGATTCAGATTCAATCTGACTGGAATTTGATTTACTTTTCATGACGTATTTTACCTTTATTTATATATATATATATATATAACCTTAGATTTTTAATAAACACGACTTTTATTATATATGTCATATCATTTATATCCCCAAAAAATCACACACCTATATATTTTATAGGTCCCAATCCTTAAGTATGTTTCCATGCACAAATCACCTACCCCAATCCCTCCAATCTAACTCAACAATTTAGACATTGTAATGAGTGGAATATCATGCCATCTGCCATGAAAATGCGGTCAGTACGCATAAGAAGAATCCTATGTCACAAAAGAGTATCATTTTGATCGATTGTTATCACCTACAAGAAGACTATATATGTTTATATCAGACCAAAATTATAAGGGACTTCCAATAAACGAAAACACAAAATATATTTCTATTTCTCGAACTGCACACTTATTGGGGTTGGGGTGAGGGTAGGTATAACACATATATAAGAACAAGCGTCGAAAATGATGAACAATCAACCATAATTCCCTCCATGACTTTCCTATCAGGCCTCAATATATGTTGAGAGAGTGCAATCACACACCTTAGGTTCATGCATGTTTTATCTAGAAATCCGGATTATATGAAGTTATGAGCAATGTTTTAACATGTGTATATAATATATTGATGCGATTTTTTTAAAAGGTGTAACAGGTTAATTATCGAACCTGTGCATAATGTATAAGTCCTAACCTACCGTCAGTTCACCTGCGAGTTTATTGGGGAGTTACCCAATAAACTTTGAGTAGTAAGTTTTGAACAAGCATTATACTTAACACAACTACATTCTCAAAAGGAGCTAACGTTAAACCCGTTATAATTATGGATCCGGTGGGGTAACCAGTCAGAGCGAGAATTCTATATTATAATTTTTCACCCCAAGTATAGTAGAATATTTACGTTGAGCAAGTCTTACCCATTCTAGGATGTCCTGCCTGAACAGAGCTAGCAATTAATAAAAGGCGTCCAGATCTCAACATTTAGTTAGAGAAAATCCTTGTTCTGCTGCTTATGGGAATTTATCTGGTAGAAAATTTAACAAAAGAAAATCTACCTTAACAATCATCTGCAAATTTAATATTTAAACCCTAATTCAACAAGAGAATGTTTACTTGTAAATTAAATAATTAAACTGTATTCGGCAATAGAATTTTTACCTTAAAAAAAAAGGTTGAGGTAACAAGTGTAGCAATGTTCTAGCAATCAATGGAATTGAAAGACCAATGCACAAGCTAGATGTTTGATTCTTCCTTACTGTCAAAGCACAACTTGAGAATGAGCTTAAAATTGAGATTAATGAATTCCGTTATTTTTCCCTCTCAATTTTAATTTTAACTTCATCTATTTCCCCGCTTATTATATTTTCCTTATTTTGCCCTCTTTCTATATATATATTTTTAATTGATTAATATTAATATATTACCTTCATCAAAGCCTGCTGGGAAATCGTCAAGAAAGATGTTTTCAATAAAGCCAGGCTCGAAGAAAATGAGATTAAGTGGATGTAGTCCTTTAATTCTTCAGATATTGGCATCGATCCTACTCCGAAGAGGTTGGAGATTTGGGAAATTAGACTGGATAAGTCCCAATTTGGAAATTGGTTGAAAGAAAGGAAGGTGTTCAAATTGTTCTTTGATGACGCCTCAAAGGGGAATCCAGTGATGGCAGGAGGTGGAGCGATCATTATTAGTCTTGAAGGGAGAACATAAGTGGAATATTTGTAGAATATCGGAACTGAGTCCAATAATATGGCTGAAGCATACGGGTTGTGGCAAGGTATCAAGGAGTTGAAAGTAAAAGGAGTTGAGGAAGCTATTGTCTTTGGAGACTCCTGGTTAATAATTCAGGCATTGAATGGAGCAAGTCAAAGTAGAAACTTGAGGCTGACCAGGATGATTAAAAGAATTAAGGACTTTTCGAAGTCCTTCCAGTGACTAGAATTCTTCCATATCCTTCGTGATCTAAATGATGGGGTAGATAAAGCTACTAATAAGTCAATGGATTTGAATTAGAATGAGTTGTCGGTCAATCTCTGTTTATCCTGGGCTCTCCCTCCTTAGGATTATAGGTTGTTCTTCTGTTTGAGGGTTGTTACAAACTTGTTTGTAGGAGAAGTTGTAGACTTTCGGAAACTTGTTTTGTATAAAACTAGTTAGTTGTAACTTTCTCTTTCTCAGCTTTTATATAACATAACGGCTTCTGTCAAAATATATATATATATATATTACCTACAATAATTATATTAATAATACATTATTTACATAAATATATTACATAGTATATTAATATAATAACTATATAATGTATACATATATTAATTATATAACATATTATATATCTATTATAAGTCTATATATTAACTATATATTAATAATTTTAGAAGGGGCATTATATGTGTATATACACAACATTTTAATGAAGATGGAAATTAGTGAAGTGAATAAAAATAATTACAATATCTTGTGGGAATAGAAAGACCGAAACCCTAGTGATGGCTCATGCAGCCCTTTCAACTGCAGTTCTCCCTCAGTTAGTTTCTTCTTGTAGGCTTTCCCAATTAGGCGAAATCCTTGAAGATCGTCGCAACCTAGTCTCTCATTCGATGTTTGGGAGCCAATTGGCTCCGTTCTTTTTCCTAGTTCCCAACTTCAAGGAGCTCATGGTTGCTCTACTTGCAGGTTGCAGGTGGAGTTTCTTCTAGAGCAGAGCCCCCAAAGGATTTCCATATCGGTCCTAGTCCTTCTCTCTCAAGGTAATGGGGTTTTTATTTCTATGCGCTCTCATGCATTGATCCCCTCTTAGGATTTCTCCATTTTTGTGAGATTTAAAGGGTTCTTCACTTTATTTTGGGGTATATGCATCAAATGCATTATCTCCCCTTAAAAACATGATCCAGAAGATTGAAGGAATATCTACTCATTTCAGAAGTCGTTCTTCTAGGGAAGGCTTCTCCTAGATGATCTCTCATTTAATGACTGTGAGATTGGGAAGGAGTCCATGATCTTCTTAGGTGTAGGTTTGCTTGGTGGAGCTAGGGTTTCCAGGATTCCCTCATCCTCCCAACCATGTTTCTTTGGTGATGCTGTCAAATCCAAGGAGGCAGAGTCACAAGGTCCCTCTATGGATTCTAACCCTTCTTTCATAGTGGAGAAATATGAAGATTCCCTAGAGGTAGAGGTGCTTGATCCTTTGGTTTATGATCGAGAATCTCTTTTAAAAAAACATGAGGTAATATGTCAAGTTAGTGGATTCTAGCCTTCTGCAGGTGCATTGAAGGAATTTTTGAATCACTCTTGGACCACCAACTATGACCTTCTCCTTTGCTCCAAGGGTTTCTTCATTGTTTACTTTCAACATGTAGAGGATCGTAAAAAAATCATGGATGATGGACCATGGTTTTGGGGCAGTGTTGGTCTATCCTTCCAACCTTGGTTACTAGGATTTTATCATACATCCATGTCCTCCATGATTACTCCAGTATGTGTGCGTTTCCTAAATTTTCCAATCCATTTTTGGATTGTTCATATCCTGACAACAATGGGGAATTCCCTAGGTCGGTTTATCAAAATTGATTATGATCAGATGAATAAGGACACTTATATCTTCACTCACATATTTGTTGAGCTTGATTTGGGTAAAGGGTTGCCAGACAAGATTCTTCTCAAGTGGGAAAACTCTCCTCTCTAGCAGATGATTGACAATGAGAATACCACCATTTGGTGCAAATATTTCCAACAAACAAGTCACCTATAGGGAGTCTTCACTTCTCTCTCTCGTACAGATGTGCCTTCGGATTTGACGGAAATATCAGAGGGTGGCAAGATGAAAAGAGCAGCTCAGTGACTTCGCCCCCACCACAAGTTTCAAAGCAACCTCAATATACTTCCTTGGAACAACCACCTCCTTGATATTCAAATCAACCATCCCCGATTGTAGTTACTCAAGACACAACCATGGTCTCAATCCCCCATTCTGGTGGGAAAAAGTTCTCCCATGAATCAGATAACTTGGATAGTGATCGGGATCCAGTTGTTCCTCCCGACCGTCCAAATTCTAATATTTCTTCCTGGAATTTCGCTATTGTTCTAAATAATTCAGCGAACGGCAATTCTTCTGGCTGGATTGATGTTTGTAAATATAAGGGGAAAAGGGGGAAAAAAGAATTGTTAAAGTCCACTTAATGATGTAACCTGTGCTTTTTTCATTGAAGTGTTCTTAGTTTTGGCTTCTTTATTTGTTACGCTGATCTCTATTCCTGGATTTTAGTAGGTTGAGTTTTCTTTCCCATGTCATTGTTTGTTTGTGTTAGGTGATGTGTGGGGATGACCTTTGTACCATATGTTTGTATTTTGGTAATAGAAGTTTTTTCCATTGTTTACTTCTAAAAAAATTAATTTAGAAGGGGTAAATTATATTATAAAAGATGAGAATTTTATATAAATATTATAAAAGGGGGATTTCTATTAGTTTATGTTCTTCAGGGGAACACCAAGATGGTATTTCTAACATTCTAGACATAGTTGTGATGAGTTGGAATTCATAGAGAAGATCGAAAAATTAACAAGGAAGTACACAATAGGTGGATTTGAACCGATTATATATTGCAAAAGACTCTAATTACTTGTCAAAACTTAAACCGAGTGCCAAAAGAGTCAAATGATGAGAATTTTGACCAAATGAAATATGAGCACAATCAGTATGATAAGTTGAACACATTAGTATAAAATTCAAGAAGCGATGATACTTTGAACGAGAAACAACCAATCTTTGATACTCTTTAGTTGTATTTTTGATCCCATGACTAATTTAGTCATATTTGTTATCCCATGGAATAATTAGTCATATTATTTATCCCATGACTAAATTAGTCATTTATTTTAGTCATTTTTAATTGTCATCACTTAAAATTTATCAAATTTGGTCATATTTCACTTAAAAAATTGCGATGACGAACGTTTTTGGTGGTTTAGTCATTTATTTCACATGGTTACCAACATTTTTTAGTCACTTGGTCATTTATCACCCATTTTTCTACTAGTGGATAATGTCAATCTCGCTGGGTTGGTCATATTCTTACCTCATTAATCTCTACTCAAGATTGTGATGGGATTCCCTTTACTACAACTATAACATTCTTTACCACTTAATGGGGGTGGATAACTGGAAGACGCACATGCTTATTCATGTTATTTCCTTTCCAATACCAACTTGTAAAAATAGATTATATCCAAGAGAGTAAAGAGTGTTTCCCATGGTGTGTAGTAGAGGTGAATAATATACACAACATTATGTGATTAAGGTACTTCCTAGTAAATCCTTGTTCACCTATTTAAGCATAGTCCAAGGTAAGATAACATAACGTAATGATAAGCATAACAAAGGTAAAGATCGTGTTGATAGGTCTTAATCTCTACTTGGGTAAGGATAATATGAAATCCTAGGGTAAGGATAAAATGAAATCCCTTTACTATAAGAATAGTCCCAAAAGGTCAACCCATGCACCAAGTAAGATCTTGATCAAAGATTCTTTACAGAGAAATGTCCCATGATCTCAAGGTCTGTGGGAACCCAACAAGGTTCTAGTCAACCCTTTGTTATAATTATTTGTCAAGGTTCAAATCTAATCATTATACGATAAATATAATGCAGTGCTCGACAACTATGTGGAAAGGAACAACACAATCGATTTTTAGAACTCTAATGCAACATATAAACACTGAACTATAACCTGACCATCTCATAATCACCGAAATCCATTACAACAACCTCTTGCTTAGCATAAATACCAAAAAAGATCATAACCTACCATTTTTGGATACCTTGTTGTCGATCCATACTACCCACGATAATACTATTTGGTGACTGTACATATGGAATGTGGGAAGCATGCACGGGTGATAACGTACATGCATGTTTAACTTCTCACTATTGGTCAAAGGCTTTCAATGCTAGATTGGTAGATTCACACCTCCCAAGAATACGCGATAGAAAGATATTCCAACACATAGTGGTGCAAGCTTGGCTGCGACACAAATTAGGTTTCAAAAAAAGTTTCGGATACTCCATTAGAATTACCGAGTGAGATCACATGATATACTCCACACGACGCTTATAAATTGGGTAACCTATGAGTTGATGATATGTCTAATTGGGACATAAAGACTTCCAATGTGAACAATGCCTATCATACAAATTTTTTTCACTATAAAGTACAAAGTTGATAAACATTAGAGTTGAGACGTATAGTGTTGATCAATGACCTCGTCTGAATGGATGATGGTGATGAATGTAACTTTTGCAATGTGGCAGGTTTTTGTTGGCCATTCTTTTCCCTTCTCCCTTGACATATCTATAACAATGTATGTATTTACAAGACAAGCCAAAAAAATGGTTACAAAACTAACACCCCCAATTTGCATTCATCATTCAGAAGTTGAAAGGATACAACATGCCTAAAAAAATTAAACCATGACAGAACTCAAAGGGTGGCTAGCACTAGTAATACATTGTAACACACAATCCACTAAATGACCAGAAGGGTGAGATTGTTGGGAAGAGGAGCGTGAATGCGGAAGACTTTGTTGATACTATGAGAAATTCTATAAGCCTATAGACATCAATGCAGATGATGAACATTGAAATGATAAGATCAAAATAATTAGAGTCAAATTCTTGGGTGCTTAAGTTAATGAGCCGATGAAGAGATAAAAACAAGAAGAACCTCTAGGATGTTCTTGATACATTGAAGGATCCAAGAAGCTAACTATTGATATCATTTGAGATTGGTAGTTCATAGAGATAGGCTTCTTTTAAAATAAAATTAGTAAGAATAATACATTTTTTTGCTTTGCTTTGTTTTGGAAACTAAGTTGTTGAAGCATACACAGATTAGACACAACTCCACATTTAAGTATCTCCCGAAGTATCGATGCATTTGAAGAAAATTTGTAAACTCAACAAAAAGATTGGCACTATTATCTTAGTTGCAATTCCCGAAACCCCAATAATCTTCTTGGACACTGCAACAATACCCATGGCATGATCAACCATGGCATCCCTTCCTTCTGTGTAATCCACTAGCATGTTCAACCGATATGGCATATTTTCACATTTTTCCTTCTCAACCTCTAGAAGCAATTGTATCTGAGAAAATACAACGCCAAGCTCAATGGCTCCCCTTTCGATAAAGGGGTCACCTTCTAGCTATACACACCATAGTCAACAAGATTAATAGCCTATAAAAAACAAGCATTTGGTAAAGTCCACCCACCTAACAAAAAAAACCTTGAAATATTATGCATAAGAACTATTGGTTATATTTGGTTTTAAAATTATATCTGAAAGCGTAGACATTTTTACCTCATCCACAACTTTCCAAATGTTGTCCAGAAGGTTATCACCCCCATTTTCTACAGACCATGCCTTCAATTCAAGCGATAAAAGCAAATAGCATTAAGTTACTTCCTTGCAGTGTATCTGAAACTTGAAAAAAATAAAAACAAACCTCTACATGCGCATTTTCGAACCTTTGCTGCTTCCATTAAATAATTTTCAATTTTTTGCTTCACATTGTTCAATCCACGTAGGCACAAATTTCTTCTGTTGCAACAAATGGAGCTTGTCCAAGGTTTGCACCTTCACAGGAAAAGTGTTATTGTCGAGACAGATGCCATTTTGCCTCTTTTGCATCTGGATTCTAGCCAAATGATTCCATATTTACTTGTAAAACACAACAACCATATGAACAAAATAATATTCAATGAAAACAATCACGAAAAGAAAAGGAAAAAACACAAAAACTTCAAATACGCAAGAGAATGCTAGTTGAAAATGGCTTTGAGAGTGAGTCGAACTTGAGATGTCTATGCCTGATGACAAGAAGAGAGTTTTTCACAAGAAGAGAGCTTCTAGGTTGCATAACAACCCAAACCTATGAAAAAGGCATAAGATTGCATACATGCATACATACCTAATTGATTTAGACATTTGTAATCACAAAAATGACATCTGTAATCACAAAATCCATGCGTAAGATTATGAATATAATAATGTGAAAAATGACATCTTTCATCAC
Organism: Pseudotsuga menziesii; assembly: GCA_001517045.1. Classification (NCBI taxonomy): domain Eukaryota; kingdom Viridiplantae; phylum Streptophyta; class Pinopsida; order Pinales; family Pinaceae; genus Pseudotsuga; species Pseudotsuga menziesii. The sequence goes on along the minus strand of LPNX010325105.1, from coordinate 38,870 downwards.
AAAATCTATGCCTACTAATTTATGAATAGAATCACAAAATCTATGCTTAGGATTTTATGAATATAATAATGTTTGGAATATTTTTCAATCTTTATAAAATGGTAAGGTATGTGGTTTTTTATTTTATCTTTCTAATTTTTGTTAATACCCTCATTAATATTAAAAAAAACCTTTAATCGTTAACTTTTGTCCTATTGAAAAAAATCTTAATTAAAAATAATATTTTGTTGGTTAGACTTTATAAAATTTAATGTTTTGTAATATAGAATTTTCAAACTAATTCAAAATAGCGGAATATATAGACTAATAAATAAAAAAGTGACTTATAAAATCATATTTTCTTCCTAATAGTAATAATTTCTTATATTTTTAAAATTATATTATGAAATAACTATCCACTCAAAGAAAATAAACACATATTCCAATATAATGTGACTAATTTTTAAATTCACATCATGAAATAATAAAAGTAATGAAATAGTTATCCACTCAAAGAAAGTAAACATTTAAAAAAAACTTATATTCCAATGTATCGTGATAATCTTTATTATTCGATGCCAACTCAAGGATTCCAATGGAAAGTCAAAATGCATTAACGTGCATTAGTTGGCTTTTTAAACAATTTTTCTTTTACAATGTTTTATATTGTTTTGTATAATTTTCATCTTAAGCGTAATATAATTTTCGGGACTTCCCTTTCGATGTTTTCGATGCCATGGGCTAGGTCATCTGGCAAATGATTGTTCCCTATCATTTAAAAAACATTCATTTCATAAAATCTGGAGAGTCAAAAAAGATTGGAATCAGTCTAATGTTAAGACAGGGATCCCAGTAATTGAAACCTTGGATAATTGCTTAGATGAGGTTCAGTCTATTGCTAAGGGTGGTAAATCTATTAATGAGAATCTGGGTGATCATGGGTTTTCTCATGATTTTGATGAGATTCAGTCTACTGCTAAGGTGGGTAAATCTATTGGTGAGCATCTGGATGTTCTCGGGTTTCCTATTGGTTTTGATCCTTTAGCTAAGGCAGGGATCCCGGTAAATGAATCCCTGGATAAATGTTTTGATGAGATTCAACCTACTGCTAAGAATGGTATATCTGTTGATGCGAATTTGGATGTTATCGGGGTTTCTCATGGTTTTGATGAGATTCAGCCTTGGGCTAAGGTAGGTAAATCTGTTGTTGAGAATCTGGATGCTCTCGGGTCTCCTCTTTGTTTTGATCCCTTAGCCAATCTCAAACAGATCAGTTTATCTAATTTGGATGATAATTTTTTTTCTGAATCTTACATCAGAGGATTCTTTTCCGAATATTTCTTTGAAGGATCTTGGGTTTGTTTCTCCATGTAAGGCAGTTGTTAGTAAAGGGTATTTTCTCAGATCGAGTTCTAAATCAGTTCAGGAGAATTATAGGCATGTCAGAGATAAATTTGGGACTCTTGAGTATGAGGAAGGTTTGACTGACGGTAATCTGTTAGGCCAAGAGGTTTTGAAAGGTGATGGGGGGCTTAGAGCATCTGCCCTCTATCAAGTTCCCTTATGATACTTATGACCTTAAATGTAAGGGGTTTGGCTAGTTTTCCTAAGAAACTAGCGGTCAAGAGGCTTATCGATATTCATTCTGTTGATGTTCTTTTCATTCAAGAAACTATGATTGAGGGGGATGCTTTGGTTCAAGATTTGGAAGTTATGATTCTCGGATGGAAGTTCATATCAGTGGATGCTATGGGCAGATCTGGTGGACTTATTATAGGATGGAAGTCTGTTAATTTTCTTATGCTTAATGCATGGGCTTTAAAAGCTGGGTTGTGTGTTGTTTTATTTGATTATGATTTACAAATTGATCTATCCTTTGTAAATTTATACGCGCCCTACTTGGATAGGGAATCCTTCTGGAACAATCTGATCAAACTGGATTGTTTTTCGTCTCCTAATTTAGTCTTTGGAGGTGACCTTAATTTCTCCCTGGGTCTATCAGAGATTTGGGGGTTACACGCTCAAATTGATCCTTTATCCAATTATTTCCATAACCTTTTGGAGAATTTGGGGTTAGTTGATATCAATCCTTTGGTATCAATTCCTACCTGGAGTAATCGCAGAGTTGGTGATGAGGGTATCTGTAAAAGATTGGATTGTCTTTTAGTCTCGGCTGATCTCCTAGACTGTAACTTCCTTCTTAAACAATGGATTGGGTGTGGAGGTGTATCTGACCATCAACCGGTTTTTCTGCAAATTTCCTCTCAGCATCCCAAGGCCCACAACCCTTTCAAGTTTAATGCAGGCTGGCTGGATTATCCTGACTTGGTTGATGCCTTAAAAAACTCTTGGGTCTGCTTTGATGTTCGATCTGACTTATCTCCTGCGGCTCAATTCTGTGTGAATCTGAAACGCATAAAAGACATTTCTACCAAATGGTCTCTGAATAAAAAAGCTCAGAATATTAAAGACTTGGTTGAAATTGAATTTGAGTTAAATAGATTTCATCATAGTCACTCTTCTGGTATTTTAACATTGGTTGATAAGAATTTATTGACTGAGTTAGAATCGCGCAAACAGGCCATTCTTCTTTTTAGGGAAAAGGAGGCTCGTCAGAAAAGTAGGATTTTATGGCTACATTGTGGAGATGATAACACTCCATTTTTTCACAAATTTGCTGCCCACAGAAAATGTCGCAACTCAATCTGGAAACTTTTTGATGATTCTGGAAACCTTGTGGAAGGTTCTGAGGCTATAGCAGAAGCTGGGATCCAGCACTTTGAAAATCTTTTTAAAGAAGAAGATGATCTCCATCTTCCAGAAATTGTCCTTAGTGCTGGTCATTTCCCTACATCTGTATCGGAGGATGATAATGCAGAACTTATGCAAGCTATTACTCTTCAAGATATTAAGCATATCTTACGCATTAGCAAAAATGACAAGAGTCCTGGCCCGGATGGTATCCCGGTTGAGGTGTATAGGTGTCTGTTTGATGTTTTGGGTGAAGATCTCTTAAGGGTTATTGAATTATCCAGGACAAGTGGCAAGATCCTAGCTGTCTTTAACTCAACTTTTCTTGCCCTTATTCCTAAGATTGACAGCCCTTCATCTTTTGAGGATTTTCGTCCTATATCTCTTTGTAATTTTGTTTACAAAATTATTGGTAAGATCATTTCGATCAGAATCAGGAAGGTATTGAGCAGCTATATATCTGGCGAACAGTTTGGATTTTTGCCGGGAAGGCAGATTCATGATGCTGTAGGCGTCATTCAGGAGGGTATGCATTCAATGCATGTTAAATCCATGAAAGCTGTCATGATTAAGATTGATCTATCTAAAGCATATGATAGAGTCAGCTGGGTTTATCTTCGGGTCATTCTAGCAAAAATGGGCTTTGCTGGGAATTTTATTGCATGGGTTATGAGCAGTCTTTCATCTGTCTCTTTCTCTCTGCTCATCAATGGAGTTGCTACAAATTTTTTCAAATCAGGTAGGGGGCTCAGACAGGGTTGTCCTCTAGCTCCTCTCCTGTTTCTTATTGTGGTTGAAGGACTTGGGAGAGCTATCCTGCATGCTTCACACAATGAGTCTTATCATGGTTTAGACTTCGGAAATGATGTTGTCTTAACTCATGTCCTTTTTGTGGATCATATTGTCATGGTTAATGATGGCTCTGAACAATCTCTTTCCACTCTTTACGAGATTTTAATGCTTTTCTGTAAGGCATCTGGGATGCTAATTAATAACAATAAATCAACTCTATTCTTCTCTTGTTTGGAAGAGCNTTTAATGCTTTTCTGTAAGGCATCTGGGATGCTAATTAATAACAATAAATCAACTCTATTCTTCTCTTGTTTGGAAGAGTCTGATGTTATTACTTTACAAAACATCTTTAGCTTTCCTGTTGCTCGAATTGAATCAGGAATGAAGTACCTAGGGTTTAACCTTAAACCTTGCAGGTATCTTATTAAGGATTGGGATTGGCTGATTATTAAAGTTGAAAAAAGGATTCAGAACTGGAGCTTCCGTTGGTTGTCAAAAGGAGGAAAGCTGGTATTGATTAAAGTTGTCTTAGAGGCTATTCCAGTTTATTGGATGCATTTCTGGGTTCCTATGGGGGTCATTGACAAAATCAGAAAAATTTGTTTTAACTTTCTTTGGACTGGTAATCAGAAATCCTCTGGATTAGCCTGGATATCTTGGAAGACTATTGCATTGCCTAAATCCATGGGTGGGTGGGGACTCAAGGTACCTGTCTTATTTGCCAAATCTCTTGCAGCAAAAAAGGTGTGGGATATTATTCAGGGTTCGGGTTTATGGGTTAAGATAGCTTATCAAAAATATATTTTTCCTTTAAATAAATTGGATTGGATAAGATCCCCTATTAAAGAGAAAAAGAATATTTCAATCTGTTGGAAAGCAGTCCTTTGGGCCTTTGACCTTATTGGGGAATATCTGGTNTTCAATCTGTTGGAAAGCAGTCCTTTGGGCCTTTGACCTTATTGGGGAATTTCTGGTCTGGAAGGTAGGTACCGGAAAAGCTGTTCGTATAGGATTAGATCCATGGGTTGGATGTAAATGGCGTCATTCTTTGCCTAATGCTATGGTTGATAGGTTACATTTNAGGTAGGTACCGGAAAAGCTGTTCGTATAGGATTAGATCCGTGGGTTGGATGTAAATGGCGTCATTCTTTGCCTAATGCTATGGTTGATAGGCTACATTTGACTGGTTTCCATTATCTCTCAGATATTGGAACTACTGGTATGTCTGTTTTAATACCACAAGAATGGTTATCTGCTGATACTTTGGGGTTTAATGATCCCTTTGAGATTGCTGTTTGGAATGGATATATTGCCATTCTAAAATCTAGTCATGTAAGNGTCTGTTTTAATACCACAAGAATGGTTATCTGCAGATACTTTGGGGTTTAATGATCCCTTTGAGATTGCTGTTTGGAATGGATATATTGCCATTCTAAAATCCAGTTATGTAAGACTATCTACTGAAGAGGACTATCTTATCTGGCAATTATCCAAAACGGGCAAATATTATCCAAAAGTGGGATATAATGAACTTATTTTCAGAGAAGTGGATTTGAACTGGTGGTGGAA
>LPNX010325105.1:979-30867 GCA_001517045.1 Pseudotsuga menziesii | reverse complement strand
TCTAACATTGATATATTGAATTAAGAATTTTACAAATAGGTCCCAACTTAAGTGTCACTTATAACTTATCAATTACTTGTTCTGGCATTCTTTTAGTTAAATGAGTTATTTGTCACAAACTGACAGTGATCCAAGCATCAACTAAGAGTTGTTCATGCTCTTGCATCAACTACCAAGTATTTTTCATATATATAGAATTGTTTATTTTGAATGTGAAACACTAAATCTCAAATAAAAAAAACTTATGGATGTAATTATATTTTTAATATTATTACTATTATGTATATTGACCTCTTCCTTGATTCCACACTAAATCCAAAGACTTTGACATCTTAATTGGAGTTATGCAAAATGACCTTGACTCCACACATTTTAAGTGGAGTTTAAGCAATCTTAAGAAGCTTCCTCTCTCATACAGTTTATCTTGTTTTTGTACATAGAGTATCTAATCATAACCATGCTGTTAATGGAGTAGATACTTATTATCTTTAATTTTGAAATTTAAGTCATAAAAAGCTTTTAAATTTACTTTATGCTTCTCTACTATTATCTAAAAATACAACAACTTCAAATTTCACAACCATATAATAAAATAATGAAAATGTCCATAAACTTAAAAAAATAATTCTTCTTATATCAAAACCAAAGAAGCTTTCCATATTCCTTTTAATTTATGTTATAGTGAATATTTTTTCCTCACTTAAAAATTGAAATATTTAGCATAGATCCAAATCTTGGGCTCTATCAAGCGACCAAAGGGATCAAATCTTTGGAGGTGCAAACCTCTTCTTAAGTATTACACTCTCACTCAACTATGAGCTTTGGTGTGATTTAGACCAAAAGACACATCTTTTTATTTAAGGTAGACATATAATATTTTTATTATTAATATTTAACACTATTTATGGCCGACATATAATATTTTATATTTTTTTTTTATTTTGTTAGGAAATAACATTATAACATCTACCCCATACATAGTTTTAGAACCATGTGCAAGGCCCTCCTAAAACCATGGGTTGTTTAGGAGGCTTTAACCATGTGCAAGGCCCTCTTAAACTATGTACAATAAAACCATGGGTTGTTTAGGAGGCCTTGCTCATTGTTTTAAAACCATGTGCACTACCTACATTTTTTTGCGTATAATTCAATTTTTTATTTTTATTATTTTGTTAAGTAGAAACATTACAACATCTTCTCCATATGTAACTTTACAAGATCTCCTTCATACTCCGCATTAAAGCGCCTCTCAACCCAATCAAAATATTTTTAAATTTATAACTATAATTATTTATACATTATATATATATATATATTATTTTTAAAATTATGATTTATTTGAACTTAATAAATTTCTTATACTAAAACTGTGTGCACATGCCACTTAATATTATATTTTTAACACAATATCCTTAAGTATAAAATATCTAAATCTTATTTATTATTATTTTATTCTAAATTAATAACCTTTACTTAAATACATAAAATACTCATAAAAATAAAATATCTAAATCTTATTTATTATTATTTTATTCTAAATTAATAACCTTTACTTAAACACATAAAATACTCATTAAAAAAAAACTTGAAACTTTTATGAAAATTAAGTTACAGATTTTAATGCAACCACTAAACAACAAACGGTTGAAATCCAACGACCCATTGCGCTGGTTAATGATCCAGTAAACTTCCACCAGTTTACCGGATAGAGTTGACCCGAACTTTCGGTATTCCCAAACTTTGATCTCTTCCAAGAAAGTTACGAGATTCCCCGTGTGAAGGACGCGCAGCATCTCCAGAAGAGGAGTTCCCATCACGCAGAATGTACCTTTGATAATTACAAGAACGGTCATGTTTCTATTATATATTTCAATCAATTTGGCCTCCGATTCCTATTCGCTCCACCTTCCCCAAGTCTACTTCGGATTTCTTCCCCAATTTCATCCAACGAATTCATTCGTTTTCTTCCTCTACTGAATTCATCGCCTTCCTCAAGTCTCCTTTGGATTTCTTCCCCAATTCCATCCAGCGAATTCATTCGTTTTCTTCCTCTCTACTGAATTCATCGTGGTGCGATGGAGTCGCGGAGTATAGAAATAACGCTGATCTCGGCCCGTGATTTGAACAACACGAGCATTCTGTCCAAAACCAAGGCCTACGCAGTCGCATGGATCTCCACAGATCACAGAAACAGGCAACGGACGCACTTGGACAAGGACAACGGCACCGATCCCAGCTGGAACCACGTTATGAGGTTTACTGTCGACGAGGCCGCCCTGCAGCAGGGCCACCTGGTTCTTGAGGTCGCAATATACGCAGACGCTACCTTCGGCGACAAAGAAATTGGCCACGTTAGCATCCCATTGAAGGAATTTCTGAAGCCCTCCAGCGGCAACAAGGGCGGCACCACCTCCGCGCAGTTCGCCAGTTACCAGGTCCGGAAGCCCTCCGGAAAAGCCAAGGGGGTTTTGAACCTCTCTGTGAAATTGGGCGAAAAATCTGAGGTCAGACAGCAGTTGCAAACAGTCGCAGGGTCATATGGCGCGGCCAAGGCGGAGCCCGTGACAGCATACTCAGCAGGGTCATATGGGGCGGCAAACGAGGAACCCGTGACCGCTTACCCAGCCTACACACCGGCTGCTTCGTCCTCGCACCCGCCTCTCTATCCGCCACCGAATAGCCAGTACCCTCCACCACCGTATCCACCCCAGGCGGGCTATCCCCCTCCTCCGCCTTACTACCAGGGTTACCCTCAGCCTCCCTATCAGGGTTACCCTCCCAACCAGGGCTACCCACCCTACCAGGGTTATCCACCTGTTGTTCCTGCAGCGCAGCAGCCTCAGAAGAATAGACTTGGAATGGGTTTGGGGGCAGGCTTGCTTGGTGGAGCTCTTGGCGGTCTGTTGCTCGGAGATATTATCAGCGATAACAGTTATGGTGGAGGGTTTGATGGCGGTGATTTTGGCGGCGGTGGTTTTGATGGTGGATTTTAGGACATTACTTTCCGAAATCGGCCTTGGCGGACCGTCGAAAGACCAGATTTTGGAAATTCTTGCTTTTGGCAGGTTTTTCTCATGAACATATGTAACTGTGTTAGGTTAGTAAATAAATAGAAAATATGTGTATGTTCTCCGTCTTGAATTCAATTGACTAAAGTTACTTGTAGCCTGCTAGGCGCGTGTGCTTTGGCCACCACGACAGAGCATGCGGTTGCTTGTTTTTGAGAATTTGTAAAACATGCCAATTTTGCAGGGTTTCTGTGAAATAGAGCAGAATAAGATATTTTGTATTTTGCCTTTTGTTTATGGAATCAATAATATTTTGGATGGAATCATGAAAATCAGTGTTTTCAGTATGTCGTATTTTGCTGTGGATAAAAATCATGATTTAGAAGCGCGCTTTCTATGAGATTTCAAGATTTTGATTTTTACCTGATGCCTCCTATTATATTATCTTATCTCTGTTCGGGGAAGCCTTTCCCTTAGAAGAGCTTTCTCTTCTGGTTACAAGATTTTTATTTTGGTCAAGATGCGTCCTGGTATATTTACCAATGTGCGGAAACGTGTCTCTAGTGGTGGTTTATACCTCGGTGGTGCCAACTAACCAAGATCCTGTTGACAGATTACTAGAATTTAGTTGGATGGGTTTTGTTTTTTATTTAATCTCCCACCGTGTTTCCATTTTTCTTTCATATTTATGAACAATTGACTAATCAGAAACCAGTTTTATTCTCTAGAGTCCTTTATAGATTATGCTAATATTTAAGCCTTCTGTATTATGATTTTTTGTTTTTCTTGTTAATGTTTTAAGATATTCTAAACAATATTGTTCTACTGGTTCAGTACAAAGGTGTGGGAGACTGGAGTATCAATCCAAATTTACTGAATATCGATCCTTGTCATTGCTTGCCATTTACTGCTTGGCTAAGTCACACGGTTTGGGTTCGGGATCGGTAAGGATTAGGTTTGGTTCAGGTTTGAATTTTCTGACTAGGTTTGGATGAGTTTCGACAATAGGCTCGACTATATATATAAACTTTCTTCATAAACTCCCTCTTAACCAATTTTCTACACCCCATAGCCCATAGGAATCAAAGCACTTAGGTTACTATTCATAATTTCATTGTATATACTTGCCGTTTATGACATTTCTGCTCACAGATCTGTGCTTCTAAGACCAAGTTTTTGTAGTTTAACAGCGGATTTACATGCTTCCCACAGCAGTAGTTTGTTCTTAGGGGTAAATCTATGTTCTTACTTGCTGTTTGGTGTGTTCTAATGTAGACTACATGTCTGATATTTTGAATTACAGAGAGCATTTAATCTATAGACAACATAAATAAATAGAGAGCATTTAATTCATAGACAGCATAAATAAATAGAGAGCATTTAATTTATAGGTATTGTGCTTTTTCCTTTTTTTCTAATTTCAATTTTTTTTTCAGTAAAAAAATCAAACTTCAAATTTTTTTTCCTTCAGGTTTGCCTTTAGGTTCACCTTCAGGTTCGGGTTCGCCGAGGTTTTTGTTCGGCTGTAGGTTTGACATTAGGTTTGTCTTTCAGGTTCAGCGAACCTGAACGAATTACAATTTTTTTTGAGGTTCGCCGAACGTCGAACCTCAAGGATTAGGTTTGGCGAACCCTGTGACTTAGTTGCTGGGCAGATCATGTTCCATTTAATCCTATCTTTCTTTTGATGTTATTGGATTCTGAAAGGTCTTGTGCTTACGCAAGGCCCTGACTGAAAGAAAAGTAGCCATAATGGGTAGATAGATTCCCTTGATGTTTGGCAGCGACTGATAATCTTAGGCCCTGCCCTGATTTTGTCACTGTCCATGCTTCTTCCTAGTTCTGTGGGGTGGGAGTAGAACTTCCTGTGAAGTTGTGTGCTCCTCTCTTCTCTTCCTGTGAAGGTGTTATGGTCGATCAAGTATTCACTCTCCTCAAATGGAGGTTGTGTTGTGTCTTTTAGTTTTAAGAACTTAATGCATTTTACTTTTGGGAAGATGCTTGAGATCTTCCATCCTCAAAACATTATTGTTGGGTTATTGTGCAACAGAAGGCGGTCTACAGTTTGGGTGGCGGGAGATTTGTCTTCATGTGAGTGCATGTTCGTGATGCTTAAAAAAGCAGTGGAAGTCTTATTTCTCTTACTGCTTTCAAATAATAATATTAAAAACTAGCATGGATCTATATTAGTCCCAGATATATTTAGCCCTTAGATCGGGGATCTATTCTCATTGCTAATTTATGGCATTTTTTCAGAATCAGGGCAGAATTTAAGGTTAAATCAGATTTGTGGTGCACTGATCTGTGGCACCTCTACAGGCTTCTTTTTGGTTGTTTGTAACAGTTATGTTTTTTGTTCTATGTTGTTTCATAGTGGTATGTCTTTGTACATCTCTATGTTGCAGGGAAGCGCTCACCCCTTCTCCGCTCCCGCACCCGAAGCTCGCTTCCAAAGGAAGCGTCCAAGAAGCGCTGGGGTAGCGGGCTTCCTAAACGCTTCCATATGGGAGTGTTTTTAGGAAGTTCACTTCCTTGCAAAAAAAAACGCTTCCTCGGTTTTTTCAATTTTTCTTAAGAAAAATCAAAGAGTTGAGTGATGGGTGGGGGGAACTAACTCTAGGTCCATACTAATGCTATATAAATGATGAAAAACTTACTGGAATAGCAAAAATCCTAACCTTAGTAATACTAATCATCAGTAGCATTAAATGGTAATATTAATTTTTTAAATTAAAAGGATAGAAAATGAAAGATAAGGAAAATAACATTACCATTAATTGTTTCAGGATGTTTGAGAGTGGTTCCAACCTCATCGGATTTTAAATGCAAAAAGTAGAATTTTTTATTCCATTCAAAATTCAACAGACTTAACAGTTTTTATGATTTCAGGATTGCAATGTTTTTTCCACTGGGTTCTATCATGTATGAGTGTATGGGATTGGCATTTAATCAAACACATCAACCCTCTATGTACCTTGATGTTGGTTTTGTTGATTGTTCAGATTGATGTTGGTGGCCTCAAAATTAGTTTTTGAAGAATCCCTAGTTTATAGCCTATTTATTGGTGGGCCTTAAACTAATATTTGAAGAAATTTAAAGCTTTAAGGTTGATGTTATGGATACTGGACCTATGGTTGACAAATTCACTACTAGATGATTGATGATTGATGAATGTGTTATATGGTATTATGGTTTATTTCATGTTTTTATGCTTTCCATAACTAATTCAACATTCTACATGCATTTGTTGACATATATGCATCATATGCATATCTCTCTCTCTCTCTCTCTCTCTCTCTATATATATATATATATATATATATAACACTTATGAAGCACTTCCAAACTGGAAGCTTTTGAAAATTTTGCTTTTTGCTCCTGCTCCCACTTCTGCTTCTTGCTTTCGCTTCTGCTCCCAAGTAACACAGGTAAATCTTACTGAAACATATTTTTCCTTTCTAGTTTCACATTTTCTATAAGACCTTTCGGGTGGACAGTAAGGTCTCTCCCTTCTAAGTGAAGTGTCGATCTTTCATGAGCTGGAAGGGTTAAGGTTTTTGATATTTCAATTTAATAGAGTGGTATATATCCTCAAAGGGAGGTTGCTTTATGTTGCATTATGAATTGTAGTTTTAAGAGTAACTGTATTTTACGTTTAGGAAGATATTTGAGATGTTTTTTCAACATTGTTGTTGGGTTATTGTGTCAAGATAAGCGAGGTGCTTTACTGATCGGTTGGGGGAGATGTTTTTTTGACTGGATTTCATGCGTATGTTTATGTACTTAACATTAAAAAAAACAATAGAACTCTTATTTCTCTTACTGTATTCAAAATTTATTAAAACTAACATAAATCCATATTAACCCCAGATACATTAAGTACTGTGATCAGGGACCTATGCTAGTATATGACATTTCTTTTAAGAACCAGCGCTGAATTTAAAGTTAAATTATATTTGGGTTTTGTTGGTCTGTGGCATTTCTGCAAGCTTCTTTTTTCAATTTTTAGAGCAGTTCTGTTATGTTCTATCTTGTGTCATGGTGGCATGTCTGTGTACATCTATTGAAACATATTCTTCTCATCTACTTTTAGAATTTTTCTAAGACCTTTTTGTTGGGCAGTAAGGCTCTGCCCTTCTAAGGTAAAAGTCTCAAAGGTCTTGAAAGGTCAATCCTTAATTTTAAATTTTTTGGAATGGTTGTATTTTGCGATATTTGGTAGAATGGTATTTCTCATCAAAGGGAGGTTGCAAGAGCTTCCTGTATATTTCTTTTAGGAATATGCCTGAGATTTTTCTTCAACAAATTTTTGGGTTATTGTGCCAAGATAAGCAAGGCATTCTGCAGCCCGGGTGGGGGGGAAGATATGTTTTCATTTTGTGTGTGTGTTCTCATGTTAAAAAGAAAAAGAAACGGTAGACCTCTTATATATCTCTGTACTGTAATCAAATAATAATTATAACTAGAATTGGTCTGTCTTAACCCCAGATATATTAAGCACTGAGATAAGGGATTTATTCTAGTTTATGGCATTTCTTTCAGAACCAGAGCAAAATTAAAGGTAAAATCAGATTTCGGTTGCATTGGTCTGCTGCATCTCTATAAGCTTCTTTTTTCCATTATTTATGGCAGTTCTCTTAATTTCTCTCTTATTTCACGGTGACTGGTCTGTGCACATAGATTGAGACATAGTTCTCGTCTACCTTTAAATTTTCTCTAAAATATTTCAGTTGGGATGTAGGGTCCGGTCTTTCTAATGTAAAAGTCTTGAAGGTCTTGAAAGGTAAATCCTTCATTAGTTAGAAGCGCGAGGTTAGGTTTGATGATATTTGATAGATTGTTATTGTCAGGGAAAAAAGCTGACTGTTTAGCATGATTTCAACTAGTTGTGTGGGCATGTTAATATTTGGTTAAATTCTATGGGTGTCTGATTTATTTTAATGAAGAAAGTACTTCCACTTAATTTAATCAATTCTGATGAGTATTTTAATAGATCTACACCATGTGGTGCAAGTGGATATCATTCTGAAATCTGAATCACTTTGTATCATTCTGAAATCTGAAATACATTTTTAAATAATGCTACTTGGTGGCTTTTTTGCTGTTGCTTGCTATAATTTTGGAATTGATTGGAGCTGCTGCCATGAGTTTGGTCTTTTAAAGTAGTGCCATAGGTTCCAATACTTCTTCAGACGAGGTTGGAGTTTGGTGAAATCTTTCAACTTGTTGACACCCTTTCATAGGCCAGCTCACAGTTTTTACTATTCTACAAAATAGACAAAAATCAAAGTTTAAATAAATTATTAAATTTATACAGTAGCTGATTTTCTATTTTCGTCATTGTTTTTGACATTTGTTTCTTGTATCCTTGGTGTTGCTGTGTTTTGGAGTATTGGCAGTTTTGGTCCTCGGAATTCTTGTTTGAAGGAGCCAATTCAGAGTCACAGCACTATTATTATATATTGTTGTTCAATGTTGGGTGAGTTGAACGTGGGGAATAATATGGCCATGGTACTCATACAAGAACAATCGAGCTGCTCTGATGTTTATTAGCTCTATTATGAACATTTTCTTTTTGGAATTTTTTTCTTTTAAACTTAAGTTTTACTGGATTTCTTTGTTTTTCTTGTCAGTGTTGGTTGATTTCAAGAATCCTTTGCTATTCCTTAGCACATACAAGTGCTTTCATCTGAATGTTTCATATGTGATGGTAAACAGATAAGAAGCTTGCCTTCCTGCAAACTTTTATCACTTGAGAGCCTTGATTACCTAGATGATGCAATCTAACTTCTATAGTTGACATTGGGCTGTTAGAGATTTTAAAAATGCAGAGACATTGCATTGCAATCGAGGCCACAACATGAAGTGGCAGTGAATCTACCTTCCAGGTGCTACTGAATGTTAGAAGTCATGCGATCATAGGCATGCCATCCTAATGATTATGTTTCTTATGACTTAATTGATGTGAAAACCAATTTCTTATATTAATTGTCTAGAGCGGTTCAGTTACAAGCATCTTTAGAGGAGTTTTTGGGCCTCTACAAAGTTGAAAGTAGATACCCCATCTCTTACAAAATTGAATCAATAGAATGGAGATATAAAGGATTTAAAGAAATTGATGCTTCAAATTGATTAGAAGAGGATTAGAAGATTGCTTCAAATTTGGATGGGTTGCCACAATGTTTATGGGTGGTTGAATTTGCGAAAACAATTAGAAAAGATTAAATATTATTGATTGAGATGACCAATGGAATAAAAGTAAGAAGGATAAGAGGGTCATTGGGTTGAAATTCCTTGAAACCTTCTTCTCGTGTTAGATTCTATCTTTCGAGAATTTCGATAACGGTAATAAGCCCATAAAAAGAGCCCTGGATATGCAGTTTATATATTAAATTGTCCCCATAATGCCCAAGTTTGTAATGAATTGTTGCTATATCCTTTGCTCTCGATCTTTGCCTGGTTTCGTTGACAAAGTGGCAAATTCATCTTGCAAATCTCATCTCCTGTCGAAAATTTAGATTATGGTGGAACTCTGACTATTTTGTATTATAGTTTTCCTTTCAATTTCAAACTTGGATTTCCAATTAAGAGGGGAAAGGGGCCAATGCTCTGGAAGACTCTGATCGACTTCAGGCCCCTCAATTTCCACCTAATAGGGGAGAGAGGCCCAATACCAACAACGGACCCCGCTCAACTTTTGGCCCCTCTCCCCTTTCTCAATTATTTCATTTCAGTGAGTAGAATAGCGTCAAGTCAAGAATCAAGTACCCTCTTAGGAAAAACTAGTGGGGCCCTTAATAGTACTTATAGGGTTCAATTGCAACATGTGACTTGTAAAGGAATAAGACAAAGTCAATGACAAAAAAGAGAACCTATAATAGAATAGCAAGTGTCAAGTCTCCTCTTGGGACAAACTAGTCGGGCCCTTCATAGTACTTACAGGGTTCAATTGCAACATGTCACTTGTAAAGGAACAAGGCAAAGTCAATGACAAAAAAAAGAAAAAAAACTACTTTGGAAACTAGATCCAACTACCAAATCAAGCGGACCTTGTTAACTGGGTTAGGCATTCGAAGAAAACATAACCACCGAAAGATGATTTTGGGGGCTCAAATAAGCAGAAGTGGGCCTAAAAGGTCTTGTTCAAATTCTAGAGCTATAGAGTTGGTAGGCATATGCTGGGAAGAGCTTAACCAACTACCAAAACTAGATCCAACCACCAAAACAATCAAATCCTGTTAAGGAGTTGGTATTCCAAGAGAACAAAAGCACTGAACGATGGTTTCATAGACTTAAATAAGCGGAAGTGGGCCTAAAATGTCTAAAGCAAATTCTAGAGCATTACAGCTGGTATGAATCTGTTGGGGATAGCTTAACCCTAAAGTCTATTTTGGTTTTCTAGTCTAAAAAAGAGACGAGATTTGAGAAAGACTTCGAGTGAAGAGCATAACCTTATCATAAGTTAACCATGAAATTAATTGTTAGGTCACTACATCCCTGCAAGGAAAACAATCTAAAAACATAATTGAATTTACAAAATAAGAAAGTAACATGAAGTAATTTGCAAGGAAAACAATCTAAAAACATAATTGAATTTACAAAATAAGAAAGTAACATGAAGTAATTTGCAATAAAATTAAATCATTAGCTTGAAAAATTTGATGGAGAAACTTGAATGAGAAAACTCTTGAAAGCCGCCGGGTGTTACACCACTTGTGTAGGTTACAGATTTTGCTGGTTAACTCTTTTGTATGGAAATAAAAACCTAGAACCATAAACAACAATGTAGATAACAAATCACAATCACCTAAATACATTTCAAAATAACAAACAGCCATTAACTGGACAAGAAGACAACCACCTAATTACATCTGAAGATAACAAACAAGCGTAATTCAAAACAACCAAGTATAATATAACTCAAAGCCACCCCGATACTAGATAATAAGCATGGAAAAAGTTATTAGTCAAGCCAAACCCATAATATCTGTCTTTGATTACTCCACTCTCAACCCTCAACAACTATTGCCAAACCCATAATATCTGTCTTTGATTACTCCACTCTCAACCCTCAACAACTATTTTCCCCACTACGTTGGAGCGTACACATGCCTCCCACAATCATATCATCTTTCATTTTTTCATCTTATCATCTCTCCTATTGTAAAATCTTATTGAAATAAACTACGCCTCTATAAACTGGAACCCTGTGTAAATAAATACAAGAGCATGGCTTGTTCTCTATCTAGATTCATTAATGATAATAAATTTATCGATCTTCGATGATATTAAAGGCTGTGTTAGACTATGGCGTTTCCTCTTATCTCCATACATCCATTGATAATCGCATACAATACACTTATGTATGACGCCCAACAACAATGGTTATGTGGCAAGCAATACACTTTTGTTGACTTCTGTATGTCAAGTTAGTCATGAGTTCAAACTGGACATCGTCTGGTCCTCGCTTCTTAAAACACAAACGAACATGATCTCATATCCCCTTATAAATCAAATTTCCCTCTTATATGCCAACAATTTCCACAAATTTCCCTCTTATATGCCAACAATTTCCACAAATTTTTGAGATGACAAAAAGTTTGGGCAGATATGGATGTTCCTGTTCGCGGTAGCATTTTGAAGTAAAGAACACACGTTGGAGTTTGATAAAAACGCGAAAGCGAAATCTGGAGTCATTTCTAGGGAAAACTGCCACGCACTATGGAGAAATCGTAACAGCAACACAACTCCGGTCTTTGGGAAAAACTGGAACAGAGCTTGAATTATGCAAGTGGAAAACTTGTAGTAATCCGAGTTTACCCTGGATTGTAAATAAACTTATATTGCATACAGAGAAAAATCTTTATTTATAACATTGCCTGGATTTTAAATGAACTTATACTGCATCCAGAAGGAAAGATCTTCATTTATAACATTGCCTGGAGTATAAATGAACTTGTACTGCAAACAAAAAGAAAAATCTCTATTAATAACAATGGGAAGAGGTCCAGAGAACTATTATATCTGGGTAGATAAATGAACATGCTGCATACAGAAAGAAAAATCTCTATTAATATCAATGGGAAGAGGTCCAAAGAACTATTATAGCTGGGTAGATAAATGAACTTATACTTCATACAGAAAGAAAAATCTATATTAATAACAATGGGAAGAAGTCCAGAGAACTATTATAGCTGTGTAGATAAGGAAGCTTACCATTGTGACAAATTATACAGTTGGGCCATTGGCTATATGTTGGAAAGCGACATTAACACCCCTTTTAAGTGAAGATACGTTGGAAAGCGATAGTAACACCTTTAAGTGAAGAGTAGGGAGTAAAGAAAACAAAAATGGCTCTCAATAATGAGACCTATTAAGATGTTAATGTACATGTTGTATTTGTAACTTTGGAAGATATTCTGATGTATATTATCATTGTATGTTGTACCTCCATCGGAGATTTGTTTCCCTCCTTTCAGGATGTCAGTATTGTACATGGTCGTTGAGGTACAACCTTCGTTGTAAGTTGGGGCAATAGTCTCCAATATAATATTATGTAATGCACTTTTGGAGTCTCTCTAGAAGTCGACCTAGTCATGTTGGGAGGTCAGTCATTTGAAGGGTATAAATAGGGAGGTGCCCTCTCTCATTTATACCAAAGTTACAAAAACCGAACCGGTGGACGAACCGGTCGATCCTCTGAACCGAAACCGGAACCGGTAAAAAACCGGTCCACCAAAAATACATCAAATATTCAAATATTTCTTTTTTAAAATATTCATGTGCACCCATGTGAATTCAAACCATTATATCCATGTGAATTCTTTTTAAAAATATTCATGTGCATCCATGTGAATTCAAACCATTATACACAAAATATGCAAAGTTTCTCATGTATATAGCATATAAGAGTTCATAGAACCAAAATAGCACTTAACATCGTGTGCAATCCATGTCTGCATCAAAATACATCAACAAAAAGGCTCTAAATGGTCTATACAAAAGACTAGAGTCAAAGACTAAACAATCTAATCATCAGAATCATCCAAATCCTCAGGATCAGACTCATTAGAGGCCTCAAACTCGGACTCTGAGCCATCATCTACATTTTGATCCTCAATATGGGGTGCTTGATCTTGGGTCACCTGACTTGACTCCCCTGGTCCGGAGGGCACATGTCCAACATCAACTCCCACATCCCGCTGTTGTGGAAGTGGGTCCAAATCCAGCCATGAGAGGTCTTCATTGTCAAATGCTGTTGGTCGAGTCTCCACAACCCAATATAATGATGTATCACCATCATCTAAGAAAATGGAACACAATTCAGGGGTCTTGTTCTGCAATTGGTTGCACTTCAACCTAAGGTTGTACTGAACAAATACCATATCATTCAACCGTTTTTGCTCTAAATGGTTGTGCATGGTGTGTATACGTTCAAAAACACTCCAATTGCGTTCACAACCAGAAGCACTGCATGTTTGGCTCAATATTTGAACTGCAAACTTTTGCAAATCAGCGCACTGTCTGCCAAATTGTTGCCACCAATATGCTGCATGTAAGGACAAATAAAAATTAACAAATGAATTTAAGCACAAACTCGAAAAAAAATCCAATGAATTAAAATTTACTTCGTAATTAATTACCTCGAGGATCTTTTGATCTACCTCGTATGGCTGTAGCCAGGCCGAAGATACCAAGACTCTCATTGAAATGCAAGAGCTTGTTGTGTATTTCATTTGTTTATTGAGATCAGAGACCATGCACTCAATGCATTTATATAATCCTTCTTTTACCTCCCCATCTGCTTCAAAATCTTTTGTGTAATGGTACCTTCAGGAGAGTCAAGACAAAAAAAAACGATCACATTAAAAAAAGATAAACTTTTGCAATTAAAATTTAGTAATATAACTTAAAAACTTTGAAATTAGTTACCTTGGATTCAAGTAATAGCCTGCATCATGTAAATGTCGATGAAGTTGTTTGTTCCATCGTTCATCAATGATTTTCCACATAGGAAGATATTTTTATCTTTTGCCCTCATATGCTTCCTTTATTGCCTCCTTGGATTGATCCATGGCCTCATAAATAAACTCCATTGCTGCTTTATCACCATCCACCATTCTCAAGACTTTCACAAGAGGTTGGCTAAAAAGTATGATCTCCTCTGCCTTTTTCCAAAATGCTTTCTCATAGACTTTATCAAGAATGTCTTTTCCATCAGCCTTCTTGCTCCATTGAGATGCATTCCACTCATCACAAGAGAACATCTTCCTCAAGTTGGCATTTTGCTCAATCAAGGATTGCAATGTAAGGAAATTTGTTGCAAATCTTGTGATAGTTGGCCTGACAAGCTCTTTTCCACCAGTGCATTTTCTCATAAGGGTCGAAACCCATGAGTGGTTGTAATTGTATCTTGTGATAGATTTTGCTTGTTCCACACACTTTCTCACCCACTCAATTTTCACAACACCAACTATAACATTTTCTTCCCTAGGAATGGTATAAGGATCATGGGCAGGGCTGGGAAAACTAGAGGATTCTTCAAAACTAGGGTTTCTCTCAAGAAAATCAGAGCAACAACTTCTCCCTATCTCTCTTTGCACCCTCTTGTTTTTGGATTTTTCAGCTTGGTAAGATTCAAGAAGACCAAGCATCTCAGCTCTCAAGTCATCAGGGACTTTGAGGCATGGTCTTACATTCCCCCTTGTACCAAGTAAGTGTTGTTTCAACCTATTTATACCTCCCCCCCCCTCCAACCTCCTTCTGGCAATAGTTACACACCATTTTCCCCTCAACTAATTGACAATGTACCCATGCAACATTTTTTCTATCTTTCGGGGCCATGGCAAGCAATATAAATTTGCAAATTAAAACCCTATTTTTTTTAATTCAATTAAAAAAAAAAAACAATGCTATCAAAGTTTAAAGAGACTATTCCAC
Organism: Pseudotsuga menziesii; assembly: GCA_001517045.1. Classification (NCBI taxonomy): domain Eukaryota; kingdom Viridiplantae; phylum Streptophyta; class Pinopsida; order Pinales; family Pinaceae; genus Pseudotsuga; species Pseudotsuga menziesii. The sequence continues at coordinate 15,919 of LPNX010325105.1, read as the reverse complement.
ACAAAATTAAATGAATACAGACTACAGTGCACATTTAGAGCCTTTTTACATACCTTGAAGAGTGCCTCCAAAATGCTCCAAATCTGACGCAAATGTCTCCAAAGAGATTCAGCCCACACATTTTCCAAAATACTCCTTCAATCTCCTCTTCCAATCAGCCTAGGAACCAGCGTTAAGACCTTTAACAATCAACACAATCAAACTTCAAAGATCTGAAGACACTCAAGCACATACTCGAAAACACTCGAATGAACAGTGTGAGTGAAAGAGAGGGGGTGGGGGTCTTTTTATAGGTTCATGAGGTGTCTTTTGGGTGTCCAGATACACCCCCCCAGTCAACATTCAAAAAATAAAAAAAATAAAAAAAAATCACATTTTGAGCCTCCGTACGGACCGACTGGTTTATTGAGAAAATTGGTTTTGAACCGGTTCGATATCGAACCGGGCGGTTCGTGGACCAACCCGGCCAGTTCGGTATCGAACCGGCCCAAAATGGTTTAGTGGCTTGGTTCGTACTGAAAACCTCTTGGAACTGGGTTGATCGGCCGATTTAGCCGGTTTCGGTCCAGTTTTGGTAAGCTTGATTTATACACACTCACACTCACTCAAGTTCACATGAGGAGAGAGATAGATGCATAAGACTTCTTCGTATTGGGTTTTTCCATCTTGTGATATTGTCTTAGTGACGGAACTATTATGAGGAAGTTTGCGGGGTTTTCTCCTTTATGGTGTCCCTGGTGAAAATCTTTGTGTCTTGTGTCACTGCTCTATCTTGTGTATTTTGCTGTGCTTGTTATTCTTTCAGATAAAGATCCTAATCAAGTTAATTAGATTAAAAAAACTAACATGGTATCGGAGCCTCTTTGAAAGAAGGCACTGTGCAGCAGCGGAAACTAGGGCTTCCTAGTTCAAGGTCTTCTTTCCACATATCATCAAGAAAAGAGTGCTAGGATAACTCACCACAAAGGGCATATCTTTTGGTAGAAGCAGTTCCAAATTTGGAGAGGTTTCAATTCTTGAATGTGGGAGGAAACTAGGGCATCAAGTTTCAGAGGTTTCCCACCTCAGTCTTCATAGAAGGACCTAGCTAAGCAACTCAGAGGCGCATATTTCTGTCCAAACAAAATTTCCAAATTCCAAGTTTGGAAAATTAGGGGTTCTCTGACAAACCCTAGGTCAGCCAGCTCCAGAACCAGGTCGGACACCTCAAATTGGTAAGATCTAAATCTTTTCTATTTCTATTTGCCGTTTTCATTTGAAATTGAGTCATCAGACTCAAATTGAGGACAAGCTTGGAGGAGCTGATAACTTCCGAGCATGGAAGTACAAAATCCCCCTGTTCCTTGAAGAAAATGATTTGGATCATTAGTAAAGAAGTTCTAGAGCCAAAGGGAGATGAGGCTAAGGCTACTCATAAGAAGAAATTGGTCAAGGCCAAGAGAATCATTGCATATTTTATTAAGGATCATCTCATCCCCCATGTGTCATCCTTTAAGACACCAAAGGAAGTATTTAATGCTTTGATGAAGATGTTTGAAGGAAAGAACATCAATCGAAAGATGACATTGAGGAACCAATTGAAGAATGTGAAGATACAAAACTCATAGACTATATAGTCCTACTCCACAAGGGCTGCTCAAATCAAGGAACAACTTGAAGCAGTTGAAGAGAATGTAGAAGAATGAGAGATTGTGATAACTACCTTGAATTGCTTTCCAAGATCATGGGACTCATTCATTCAAGTAATCTATGCAAGAAGGAAGCTGATCTCTTTCAACAGACTCCGAGAAGAATGCACCCAAGAAGAATCTCGGCTCATAACAAGAGAAGAGAAGATGGGAGCACCTGAAGATCAAGTTCTCACAGTTCACACCAGAAGAAACTACAGAAAGAAGGAGAACCACCATCAAAACAAAAAGAAGGACAAGAAACAAAAGAGGTTCAGAAGAGATCCTTCCAACATTCGATGTTACACTTGTGATGAAAATGGACATTTTGCAAGAGACATCCCAAGAACAAAGACTCCTTCAATGAGAAGTAGAAGAGACATCATTCTCATACCACTGAAGACAATGAATCGACAAACAAAATATTCAGAAGAGAGAAAGATGATTAAGATGAGGAGTATGTGCTAATCTCAGCACTCATAGGCACTATCTCACATGGAAGCAATGATTGGCTTGTGGATAATGGGGCATCTAAACATATGACGGGATACAAAGAATCATTCATCAATGTGTCTGAGCATGAGTCACCTCACAAGGTGAAACTTGGGGATGATTATCAACACCTTATAAAGGGAAGTGGAGAAGCTTCATACAAGCTAGACTTCGGAAAATGATTGAAGATGAAATACGTGCTATATGTTCCAGTATTGATGAAGAATCTTCTCTCCATCTCTGCACTAGATGCAAAGGGAATGATAGTTGCATTTGTGGATGGCCAAGTTATAATATGGCCTAAAGGAAAGACAATCAATGATGCAATAGTGATTGGAGAGCAAGACAAAGGCTTGTACAAACTGAAGGGACAACCTGAACAAGCATTGGTTCATGGCTCGATAGAACCAAGTGAACTATGGCACTGAAAGCTTGCACATGTGCACTACAAAGCACTAGCGATTGCAAGCAAAGCAATCATAGGACTTCCAGAAATCTAGGCAAAGCATGAAGGAGTTTGCAAACGATGTGTGCAAGGAAAGAATGCAAAGAAGACATTTTCCAGCAGTGAAAGTAACGCTAAAGGAATACTGGAGATAGTACACTCAGATGTATGTGGGCCCATGTCTTCCAGCTCATTAAGTGGGTATGTGTACTATGTTTCCTTTATAGATGATTTCTCACGTAAGACTTGGATATATTTCTTGAAGGGGAAAAATGAAGTGTTCAATAAGTTCAAGGAATTCAAAGCCTTGGTCGAAAACTACACTGAAAGGAAGATCAAGACTCCCTGGTCAGATATTGACAGAGAGTTTACCTTAGAAGAATTCAAGGAACTCTACAGAGAGACTAGAATTAAGAAGGAACTGAGCACTCCATACAATTCTCAACACAATAGCGTTGCGGAATGGAAGAACAAAACTATAATGGAAGCAACGAAAACAATGCTACATGACCAGGATCTTCCAATGCACCTTTGGGCGGAAGCAACAAGGACAACTATGTATGTACAAAACTGTACTCCTCATCGAGTACTCAACAATAAAACTCCTGAAGAGGCTTTCTCCGGAGAGACGCCAGAAGTCAGTCATCTTAGAATATTTGGGTACCTGTATACATACACATCCCAAAGGATAAGAGGACCAAGCTTGATCCTTCGAGGAATAAGGGAATATTCGTAGGATACAGTGATACCTCAAAGGCCTACCGAATATACTTCCTAGGATTCAAGAAGATCGACATTAGTAGAAATGTAACATTCGATGAAGACTCGGCATACTCTAGATCCAGGAAGCTATCTATTGAAGAGGTCGAGGAACCTAAAGTAATGAGAGGGACAAGTACAGAAATTGCAGAAGCAATTCTAGAAGTCCATGAAGATCATGACATGGCAGAACCACAAGAGCATGTAGAGACATTTCACAAGGACTCCCACAAGAGAAAGCCAACATGCACGCAGGAGCTCATACAAGAAGTAGAAAGGTATGGTGGTCTAGATGGGATGCAAAGAGAAAGGAAAATACCAAAACCTTGCAACAACTATGTGGCCCTGCTGTGTGACATCATTGACAAGGAACCTTCCAACTATGAAGAGGTTGTAGAAAAGAAAGAATGGAAAGATGCCATGATCGAGGAGTACCAATCGATTATGAAGAATGATGTCTAGGAGATAGTTTCCAGACCGAAAAAGAAATCTGTCGTGACTTCGAAGTGGATCTACAAGATCAAGCATGCTGTAGATGGTAGCATCAAGAAGCACAAGGCAAGATTCATGGCACGAGGCTTCTCACAGAAAGAAGGCTGAGACTACGAGGAGACATTTGCACTTGTAGCGTGGTACACTTCCATTAGAACCATACTTGCATTGGCTGCAGAAATGAAATGGAAGATACACTAGATGGACGTCAAGACAACATTCTTGAATGGTGTAGTCGAAGAGGAAGTGTATGTAGAACAACCACTGGGATTTGAGATACATGACAAGCAGACTCATGTGTGCAAATTAAAGAAGGCCTTGTGCTAATTAAAACATGCACCCATGACATGGTACGATAGGATGGATATTTTCCTGATGAGCTTGGATTTACTAAGAGTAAAGCCGATTCCAACCTTTACTTCAAGGTTGAAGACAAAAGACCAATGATGCTCTTGCTTGCTATATGTCGATGACTTGTTCTTGACGGGAGAGGATGAACTCATTGTAGATGCAAAGAGGAAGATTGCCACTGAGTTTGAGATGAAAGGCTTAGGGATGATGCACTACTTCTTAGGCATGGAGGTGTGGTCGAATGCAGATGGAATCTTCCTTGCTCAAGGAAAGTATATAGTGGAGATTCTGAAAAAGATTTGGAATGCTGGACTGCAAGGCGATAGCCACACCTATGGCATCTAACTTGAAGCTTCTGTGGCATCAGAGTCTGTTGATGCCACGATGTATCGTTAGATGATTGGTTCATTGATGTACTTGATGAATATGAGACCGAACATATGCTTTGCTGTGAATACCTTGATCTAGTTCTCGACGGATCTGAGACATGTTCACCTGGTTGCTGCAAAGCATGTATTGAGGTACCTGAAGGGTATAGTGGATTATGGGCTCAAGTATGATGCAAATCAAAAGATTATCCTGCACGGTTATGTTGATTCGGATTGGGTAGATAGCGCCATTGATAGGAAGAGCACTTTGGGTTGCTGCTTCAGTTTGGGATCCGACATGATCTCCTAGTTTAGCAGAAAGCAGTCTTGCGTGGCGTTGAGTACAACCGAGGCAGAGTATGTTGACGCTTGCTCGGCTAGTTGCGAGGTAGTATGGCTGTGGAAGCTACTAACTGATTTGTTTGATTTGCAGATAGATGCGACTTGTATCTTTTGCGACAACCAGAGTTGCGTGAAATTGTCGGGGAACCCGGTGTTCCATGATAAGTTGAAGCACATTGAGATCAAGTTCCTCTATATCAGGGATATGGTGTAGAAAGGAGTAGTGAAGCTCCAATATGTGGCGATGGACGAGCAGATCGCCGATGTATTGACCAAGCCTCTAGATAGAGTGAAGTTCGAGTACTTTAGAGAAAGAGTTGGTGTGATCCAGAACGAGGCCCCTCGAAAGAGAGAGTAACGAGTTATAGCATAGTCGGAGCTATAGGTTGTTTAGCAACGTAAAAGATCCTAGCGTGCTCCTATGCTAGAGATGACGAGAGACCAGAAGACGTAGATGCATGAGATCTCACATGGGAAAAGAGATAGGTTTTCCTTGAGTAGAAAAGATCCCGACACAGGACGCAGGTTGCTTGGATGTTATAAGTCTTGTAGGTTGTCCTTGAATGTAATTAGTCCTGGCATAGTACACAGGTTATCCTTGGACGTAATCAGTCCTGATACAGGTTATCCGAAGTGTAAAAGATCCTGGTGTGGTATGCAGGTTGTTCGAATCGAATGAGTCTTGTGGGTTGTCTTGGAGTGTAAAAGATCACGGCATGGTACGCAAGTTGCTCGGACGTAATAAGTTCTGGAAGGTTATCCGAATGGAAAAGATCCTGAACGTAGGTTGTTCGGATGTAATAAGTCCTTGAGGTTGATCTGGAACGGAAAAGATCCTGGCGTGGTACGCAGGTTGTTCAGTTGTAATCAATCCTTGTATCTGTGTGTTCACATGTTGGAGATGATGAGGTCACAAGGCACTTGGTGTAAACCTGGGAAGTGCTCAGATAATGGTAGATGCAGGTTGTCTTGGTGACGTGAAAGATCCTGGCATGCTGCTATGTTGGTAGAACACGGGTGGTCTGCATCTGGGCTGTGCTCTGTTTGTGTGTTTTGTGTAGGATGATGAGGTGATCTAGATACGACGAAATGACGGTAGGTTGTCTTGGTGACGTGAAAGATCCTGGCATGCTGCTATGTTGGTAGAACACATGTGGTCTGCATCTGGGTTGTGCTCTATGTGCTCTGTTTGTGTGTTTTGTGTAGGATGATGAGGTGATCTGGATACGACAAGATGACGGTAGGAGATGTAGGTGATTGCATTGGCAATGTAATGAATGGTCTTGGGCTGTACCTACGCGATAACTTGCTTGTGGATATGATGAAGTCCTGGATGAGGACTAGGCCTACACCTAGCAAGGCAGTTCACAGATATGGAGGCAAGCATTTGGTGACACTCTAAGAATATCTTCACAAGTGACTCGAAATCCATTAGTTATCTAAAAATATAGATATAAAAAATAAAGAGCTTGGAAAATAACCTTCAATACAAGACAAATACGAGACAAACCAGATACAAAACCATGATAAGTAACCATGTGCAAATGAGAAATCAATACATTTGATAAGTAACCATGTGCAAATGAGAAGTCAATACGTTTTTTAACTCATTAGAAAATAAAAATCTCAAATGAGATTTTTTAACTTATTAGAATACAAAAATCTGAAATAAAAATATGAGACAAACGAGAGACGAGTCAAGACCATGATAAGTAACCTTGTACAAGTTAGGTATCCATTTTGAAGATGAGGAAGCATGCGTTGTCTGTGTTGTCAATCTCGACGTACATTTCAGACTCTGTAATTGAGTCCATCTTTAGAAGAAAGGATATCTCAGTGGAATGTGATGCTATGTTCTTCTTATAAATAGTGAACTACGGCAATTTTTTTTTGCTTAGTTTGTGTATCACAGGTTTCCAAGTTTCGCTCAATATCAACTCGTCATCTTTGTTGAAGTTTTTATGATGTTTCTTTATTGCACGCCCGGTTTCCCCGATGTATATTTCACCACACGAGCAAGGAATCGAGTAGATGCCCTTTTTAACCTTGGATTGATGGAATCCTTTGTTTTATCAAGCAAATTTCTTAGGGAATTTAGAGGGGAGAAGGCAGTTTTGATTTGCTTTTGTTTGAGGATTTTTGCTATTTTATTAGTTGTCCCTTGAAAGTAAGGGAGAAATGCCTTTTTTGTGTGATCCCCTCGGTCATTAGCCCTTGGTTTTTGTGCTTTTAAGAAAGCTCTCTTGCTTTCTTGCATGCTTAATTTCTTTTCTAATAAGGTTCATGCTGGTGCGGGAGAAAATATCAATGTGTTTATTTTTGAGATTGTGTTTGATTTGAGCGAATGTTGGTATGATTCCACATGTTCTACATCTTTTTAGGAATGATAGCCTCTCAATTCCACAAGACAGTGTGATGCGTTTCCTTTCCAGAAGTTTGATCTCTTGCAGTGAGTCCCCTCCATGTAGGGAGTGAATGCTTTCATTCAGGTTTACACAGGGATAATTCAACATATTTTTATTAACCTGCTAGAAAAACAAAAAACATAAATCTCAAATAAAAATATAAATATGATATCAACCAGAACCAGAGTGAAATACTCTTCAGAATGCCACATAAAACTGAAAATAAAGATTCAAATGAAATTATGGCAAACAAATTGCCTCTAATTTCAGTACAATAACCCAAAGCATCAATCTTGGATCAAGGCCCACAAAAGGAGCATTATGAAAAGAGTAGGTCGCCAAGGAGCTAGGAAACAAAATAATTTCAACCCAATTGGTAATGGAGGCCACAAGCAACCATCCAATCTCCCAAGTACAAGACTGTCTTGGGGTTGATGGCGCTGTTTTGATCTGGTTTGAGGGCCACATGCAAAGCCATGGATCTGGATTCTCTGATCCATGGGCTGCATTGTCAATAGAGAACACAACTGCTGTTTGGTGTCTGATGTGTGTCAGCAACAGAAAAAGTGTTCAGGACATGTTGAATCAATGGGCTATGAACAGTTCTGTCCATCTGCAATAGTGGATCAAAGGCCGTGCACCCACAGACAGGAAGACTGCTATGTACAAATCTGAGTATTGATAAGAGGGGCGGTGTTAGGGCATGTATTGAGAGAGAACTACCTGTAGCCTCTACATGAAATGGGCCACATATTTGGTGTACACGACCTGCAGAAACCAAAAGGCGTGCACTCAAATCGCCCCATTAACGGTGACTGGCTCGATCAACGATTCCAGCGGCTACTTCCTTCGGCGACTGTTCTATATCTTCCAGCGACCTTCTTTAACTAGATGCTGTTAACCCCACCTCTGTTCGCATGTCCCCTTTGTGCGTATTACATAAGCTTTTGCATAGTATGTACACCGGCTTCTGTTGACGTGGATGGTTGGATTTAAATTTTAAATTTTAAGTGGATACCTTGCCCATTCACCAGACAACGTTCTCACACAGGTACTCAGAACAAAACAAACAAGAAGAGGGGATTTACAGGCGCTGATAAGAAAGCTTCTCTCCGGATATAGTTAGAGCAAGGATGCTGCAAACCTTGCATTCAACGGATAAAAGGTGAAAAATCTCAAGCTAATGCTGATTTTCCTTCAAGCATTGGCTTCGAACATCTCAGGCTTGGTAATTCCTATTTTTTTCTTTCTTTTGGCACAAATCCATTTAAACCTCGGCTTCTGTTGGATGTGGATGGCTGCTGGAATATTTGATGCCATTAACATTGGTTATGATTTTTGGGGCCCTCTATGTTGGAAAATGTTATTTGCATTCTGGGTGATAGTGTACCTATATATTTTCTTGAAAGGTTTGACGGGGCAACAAAAACACACACCTACCAGTGTTATTGTATGGTTCATTCAAGTTTTGCTTCCCTCTTTTCACTTCTCTGGTTTCAGCCCCATTAATTCATTCTTGAGTAAGTCAGATCGACCTATATTGGAAGAATGTGGCTTACACTGTACTGGTGATAATAGAGGTTCGAGGGTATGTGGACTCCAGATGTTACTTGAGAGCTGCCCAAAATTTCATGTCACAAAATATTCAGTTTTCTGCTTTGGGGATCATAATGGATTTGTTGAGTCATCATAAAATGTGATAACTCAACAATAGCACAGTGTACGCACTAGCCCATGGGGTTTGTAGATTGTGGGAAAAAGGGCAATCTCTACGAGTCCTACCAGGAAATCAAAGAATATTGATGCACCCCCTCCAAGGGTGGTGCCAAATCTTGATAAGCAAAGGCTTGCCTGATGTAGTTTATTTTTATCAAAGTATTATTTGATGCTTTAGAAAAGTAGTCAGTTATACTTTAGTTGGTGGAAGTCATGGGTTTTACAGCTTATTTGTAAAAGATGTCAATAGTGTGCATATTTATTCAATTGATCTAGCATATTTATAGCTTATTTGTAAAAGATGTCAATGGGTTTTACATCTTATTTGTGAAAGATGCGAGTTCCGCCAAGATATCAAAGAATATTGATGCAACTCCAAGAATGGTGTCAAATCTTGATAAGCAAAGGCTTGCCTGGTGTAGTTTATTTTTATCAAAGTATTCTTTGATGCTTTAGAAAAGTAGTCAGTTATACTTTTAGTTGGTGGAACTCATGGGTTTTACAGCTTATTTGTAAAAGATGTCAATAGTGTGCATATTTATTCAATTGATCTAGCATTTTTTCTTTACAATGAGGGCAGATTTTAGCCTTCCTTTGTCACATATTCGAGGGGGGCCATTACTTGGCAGATTGTCAGCGATTTGCTACACCAAGTGACTGCACATGGACTACAATAGATGCTAAATAAAGGCAGATCAAAGAAAACAAGTCCAAAACAAGAAAGGGAAAAATATCATATGTTAAAATTAGGCATATTATCGGTTGAAATGGAAGTCCGCCACCGGTAAGCATGTGAGGATGAAGTGACCACTGTCACCTTAGTCAACTTCTCCCAACTGCTTTGGAAACCTAAGCCTCCTAGGGGAGAGCCCTATTACGACTCTGAAAAGACACTAAGACAAAAAGATATCTTCTTTCGAGGATTGTTGGTGATCAGTGCCTAATGGAGTCAAATAAATAGTAAGAAGGGTGTACTTTATGTGCAAATATTAGCCAGTAGTGTATTCGTCAAAGGCAAGGCAATAATATGACAAGCAAATACAAGTATTGCACCACAACTCACTAATCCAAACAAGCATATGCAGTAATGCCTATTAGTTATTCATGGATGTAGCTATGGTAGCTCTCTTTATCTAGATCTCAAATGCATTCATAGCTTAAGTATGTGTCATATAAGTAAAATGTTTACCATGTTAGAAATGCACATATATATCAGTATTAAGTACAACAGTGGAAGTGGCAATACAACAGTCATTAATGCAGCATTATCATATGAGTGTAACAACAAACCATGGAAGCTGTAGTTAGCACCTTAACACAAGAAAGAAACTCCATTCGTTTCGGGTTAGAACTTGATTTTTATGTGTGTGTGTGCAGCATGTACAGTGGTATGTATTCAGTGATAGTTAAAGAATCAACACTGTATGACAGTCATTAATATTAAATTATCATATGAATTTAATAACAAAATCATGGCAGTAGTAGTATTATTTAGGACTTGTCTAACCACTAACCAATGATGTATTTGTTGTGTTTGCAGGTGTAAATGAAGACTGTTGTAATGGGAAAGGAGGGATGCCACAAAGTAGAAGGGCTGCCACAAAGTAGCAGTGAGTTAAGAAGCAAGCTGAAGGATTTGGAGAGGGGAGGGTAGTTTAGGTCTTGTTTTAGGAATTTAGGGCATATTTTAGGGTTTTTGGAATTTTAGGGTTCCTATAATTTCGCCTTAGGGTTTTTAGGGACAAAAAGGGCAAGCCGTATTTGGAGGGAGGTCCGAAATTCTAGGAAGGTCAAAAATTCACTAAAAATATTTTTTTTGATTTTTTAATTTTTTTTTACTGTTTTTAGGTTTTTGGCTTGGGTTCTTACAGACAAGGAAGGCATGGCAAAATTGTAGGAGGGCCGAAATTTTAGGAAGGCCAAAAAAATGAAAAAATTAATTTTTTGATTTTCTAGGGTTTTTAACATAAAATTGAAGACCTAAATTTTACCTAAAACTAATCCTAAACTAACCATAGAACTACGTTTTGAAGAATGAAAAGAGTGTTAAAACCAAGGAATTCTACTTTAGCACAAGCCTTACCCAATCTAGTGCTTATAGGGAGGATGGCTAACCTAGTGAGGAAGGGTTCCTAGATCAAGAAACTAGCCTTAAAAAACTAAGGGGAAACCCTAGGGCACCCTCACAAGGAGACATGCCTTAATTTGCTAAGGTGACAAGAATGAAAGGTAATGGCCTATCCTAGGAAAAAGTGTAGCACTAGGGCGACCATTAAGACTTGAACGTGCACATCCACCAACATTCAAACAAAAAGATGAGAAGCCTGGCCTTTTTGTGCTCGTGTTCATCCAACAAATCAAAACATTACCAAGCAAAGAACTTCACCAATGAATTACCAGAAAAAACTTGCATTGCCCCCAAAAAACTTCCTGAAGAGGAGCGCATCCATCCAAAGAACCCTAGCAAGGGTAAAACAAGTGCATAGTGTATTATACCATAAGTTCTATCTTTAAAATGAAAGTGAGGAGATCTATTTATATGATCTCACACTCACTTTTTACAACATATCCAGGCTTACATGCCTTAAAATAAGTTAACTTAAAATGTCAACTAAAAATTAAAAGAAAATAATAATAAAATATAGCCTAAGGTAAGCTTAAGGTAGTCTACCTGGGGTATTAGTACCCCCAGGTGCCAAAACAAGCTCAAATAAGCCAATCACTCTGAACGAAAGACTGGAGTGAGTTGGAGGGAGGGCATTATACCCCATCTAACCCCTAGAATGATGTAAAAACCCTTGATGCCCTCCTCAAAGCATGAAAACGGCCTGGCATGGAGGATGTCTTCCTTTGAGGAGATAAGGCCATGGAGAGCAGGAACCCACTGACTGAAGGGCCAGGAGGGTGTCCTAAGTGGTTGTGAAGGGAGACGAATGTCTCACAGCTGAAGCAAAGGTCACCGGAGCACATAAACAAGATATGAAGCCATGTGACTCAGTGGTCAACCCTTAGGGGCCCCAGACACCAACCCCGAGGTTAAAACCCCAATAAAGGGAAGTCAACAGTGCCATTAAGCCATATTACCCCTAAAGAATGACCAAAGGGCCCGACCATGACCGCCATTGCTCGATAACTCCCCTCCTGGTCGAAAAAATTCATCCTCTCTCCTTGGGGTACACTTGAAGGTGAGTTGGGTACAGGTGCAACGTAACAAGACAGATTGAAGAAAAAAAGTCCAAAGCATGAAAGGGAAAAGATCTTATGAGTTTAGAGATAATGGGGTTTATCTCCTTTTTGTTGGCTCATATTATTGATGTTATGTTGTTTTAATTCAATTATTGAAAATGATTCTTTGAAATAGTGCTTCTAATGTTTGAAATTTTGCGGGCTTGTATTTATGAGTTACTTAGGTTGACTATGCACTCATTGCATCGAGAGTAGTGAGGTGCTCTACAGACCAGGGTATAGAAGATGTTGTGATATAACGTAATATGTTACCTTATAAAAATTAATGTTTAATAAAATAAAAAATAGTTAAAATAATCGATGTCTACTCCTAACAAAAATTAAAGAAATAAAAAGTAATTAAAAAAATCAATGTCAATTCAAAATAAAATAAATTAAAACCCGAAAAAAATTTAAGATAAGGAAACTTACACATCAAAAAATTGAATCTCTTTCGGTGCTTAATAGAGCCATGTTTAAAATGGATATATGCTATGTTTAATTGAAATGAAGTCATAGTTTCAACTCAAAACATGTTCTGCAATGACTATAGTCTGTTTTTTTCTATACTTTGTTACTAAGAAAATTGCAATATACCAAACAACTTTTTCAGCAGAAAATTCGTGGGAAACATGATGCTTTAACATTCTCCAATGACTACAGTCAGTTTTTTTCTATACTTTGTTACTATAAAAATTGCAATATGCCAAACAGATTCCTGGGCAGAAAATTCGTGTGAAACATGATGCTTTACTAGTGATGCAGGTCAATGGAGAATATATATTATACCAAAGTCTCGAGTTTTTCAAACATCTTTTATCAAATTGGAAAAGAGAACTGTATAAATGATGAAACTTCTGGAATTTACATTTAACCTTAATGTGCATTATCGGATTTTTCAATTTTGATATAAATACGTGAATAATTAATGCGTAAAGTTACATTGCTGTGTAAAATATGGCCACACTATGCTGCTAAAATTTGATAACGTCTAAATGCTTCTTCTGATAGAGTGGTATACATTTATTTTGGCGGATAATTAAAATTTTTATTTTTTATTATTTTGTTTGATAGGAAAGTTACAACATCTCCCCAGGCTGTAGAGCGTAATCAAAAATTTTGAACTTTATATTTGGAAGCTATAAATGTACTCTTTCAACAAAAAGCGGTGTGCTATGAAGGTTTACTAATTTCCCAGGGTTGTTTCAATCATTGCTAAGCAAGAGACGGTTGAGAAATTAAATTAAGAAATCCTATGATGAAATTTGCGATTCATATTTGCAAGTTGCAGATGTATTTCAAATTTAAAAGGAATGTTGCCATCAAATTTATGACTTGGGTAGGATGTTGATGACCTTAAAGATGAAGAACGGAAGTTTTTCATATTTTTAAATATGGTGTATATCTAAAATTTAAATGTTTTATATATTAACATGGCCACTATAATATATATATATATATATGATTTTAAATTTATATTTTAAAATAAAAATTAGGTAGGTTATAAATAAAAAAATGTTTTATATAATGATATGACCTCTTTCTTAATATACATAGTTAACTTCATATGTCATATAACCAGGCTAGATCCAAATCCTAGGCTCTATCAAGCGTCGAGAGGGATCAAATCTCTTGAGGTGCAAACCTCCTTGAGTGCAATACTTGAGAAGAGGTTTGCACCTCGTGAGATTTGATCCCTCTCGGCGCTTGATAGAGCCTAGGATTTGGATCTAGGCTGGTTTCAGTCATGGGCGGTGACACAAAACTGGAGTTTGATCAACATTGTAAGGAACATGTTAAGTTGAAAACACAGATAGAATTATGAGGATTATCTCAATGTAAGTAATAAGTAATAAGGATTGAATAAATTGTTAAACTGGAAAATAGAGAGAATAATTTCGACTTTCTTTCTCGATATGATCTTTGTCGATCAACGTTTTGTTTTCCTTTTTCTTTTCGTTCTTGTGCTGTCAATCCGTCCGTAAGAATTTCTGGGATCATATTAGTAATTGGACCTGCTTGAAATTGGACCATGTCATCAACGTGTTGCTCACTGACCATTAGACGTTGAGCATCTTCCATAGTAGGTTCCATTGGTATGTTGGTTGAATTTTGTATTTCTCGTTCAACATCCTGATTTTTTTGTTGTTCTAGAAATTGTTTTCTTGCTTCTTCCAATTGATTCGACCTTCTCTCTCGATATTCTCTTTGTCGATCAACGTTTCGTTTTCTTTGTTCTTCTTGTTCTTGTGCTGTCAATTCGGTCAACTTTCTTTTCGATATTCTTTTTGTCGATTTGCATTTGGGACCATGCCATGAACACTTTGCTCTCTGATCGTTACACGTTGAGCATCTTCCACAGTTGCTTCCACTGGTATATTGGTTGAATTTTGTCTTTGACGTTCGACATTCTGATTTTTTCGTTGTTCTGCAAATTGATTTCTTACTTCTTCCAATTGCTTCGACTTTCTCTCTCGATATGCTCTTTGTCGATCAACGTTTTGTTTTCTTTGTTCTTCTCGTTCTTGTGTTGTCAATCTGCCCAATTTTCTTGTTCACTATTCTATTTGTCGGGATGTATGTTCTTTATTTCATTATTCTCCTTCTTCTGATGTCATTTCGTTAGATTTTCTTCCTTGATATGCTTCAATGACGTTCGACGTTTTGTATTTTTTGTC
>LPNX010325084.1:3780-21539 GCA_001517045.1 Pseudotsuga menziesii | reverse complement strand
GATATTTCATCGACGCATAATTTAGATTTGTTTTATTTTAAAAAAACGTAAACACCTTTATCGATGCATATATAGAAAATAAGCACTAGTGCTGAATTGTGCGCACTANGATATTTCATCGACGCATAATTTAGATTTGTTTTATTTTAAAAAAACGTAAACACCTTTATCGATGCATATATAGAAAATAAGCACTAGTGCTGAATTGTGGGCACTAATTGTCTTGAATGCATTTTTACCTGAAATTATTTACTTATTTTGTAAAAAATGTTTTATAATTTGTGTTTCATTATGCAATACGTTGCTTGATTAAAAAAATGGCCAATAAATGACCATGGAATAAAAATCACAATGAAAGGAGCAAGAGAAACACATCTGGCACAAAGAAGATGGCAAGTTTTTTTTTAATATAAAATAAATCTATTTGAATAATTTGTATGTTTAAATTATGTGTATTGGTGTATGTCTGTCATACAAAGCAAAAATTTAAAGAAACTATATAAGATTGTACATAATCTGAGTGAAGAAGACCAAAAAAGCATTAAGAAATTATTGCAAATTGAGGAATTATGTGGATCAGAAGGTGATTAAATTAGGGTTTTTGTTCAACTTATTTTTTTTCCCTGGACAAAAAGTGTAATTTTATTTCATCAGTCGAGAACAAAATTACATTCTGTAGATTCACATGAATGTGAATTGCTTTTTCAAAATATGGATCTTTTGATGAGACTTTTGAGTCTTCTTTCAAAATTTAGTAAAAGTTCTAGCATCTTGCTGTTGATTACAACAAAATTATACAAAAAATATGCTTTTTGAGTAGACAAATATTTGTTGATAGAAAAACTGAATAGATCCAAAAGTATCACCAAGTGACTACTGTATGCCTGTAAATAACAAAAAAATTGAAAGCAGAGAAGCTGGAAAAAGGTTCTGATGGTGATCATTCAATTAAGGGCCTATGGTAGTATTCCTGGGTCAGGCCCTCCCCGAACTCCTTCACTTTCCAGGTCCCCAGGGCCATTTGCAACCCCTCTTTAGAGGCTTGGTCCGTCTTTTGGTTATTTTCCCTGTAAACATGATGGAAGGAAAAAGAGTCAAAACCATGAAGGACCCCCCTTATCATAGATAATAAATTGGCATGTCTAAGATTCCTACATTGTTGTATGCCCCTTGTCCAATTAATCACATTCATAGAGTCACCAAAGACATTAATAATTCTGCATCCTTTCTCTGATGCGAAAATTAAAAGAAGTTTGAGGCTCATAAGTTCAACAAAATTGTTTGTACCCTCCCCTAAACCAATAGTAAGTTCAAAGAAGTGAGAGTCATATAGAAATAAGAGAGATCCTCCCCCACAAAGATCATTTTGTGCCGCCCCATCTAAGAACCCCCACAGATTCTCCTTACCAATCTCCAAATCAAGAACCTCTCTCTATTTTGCAGCCTTGATGTGCTAAGGGAAGGTTGTAAAGATGCCAACAGTCAATGCACTTGTGATTTTAGGAGTGCATGCTTTATCTTGGAGTATAAGAGAGTTACGGGCCAACCAACAACCCCAAATTACCAAGAGAAGCAAGGGTTTGTATTTTTTATGAGTTGTAGTAGCCCAACAAGTCTCCCATGCTTGGTCCATTGATAGTCCTTCCCACCGACAGGGAAATCCCAGCAATCTCGAGCATTCCAACCACACCTCTTTCATATAAGGGCAGTTGAGAAAAATGTTTGTGCATGATTCCAATTCCGACTTGCACGGGATACACCAACCAGGCCCCTAAAAGCTTCTTTTCTAAAGATTGTCCCAAGTAGGGGCCTTGGTTTCCAATACACACCACATAAAGAGTCGGGTCTTTGGTGGGAAATTGAGTTTCCACAGTTCCTTCCACCACCACAACCCTTCCCTTTGAATACCATCTGCACTAAGATTAATGTATCTTTCTTTAGGAGTATAGAGACACAATGGATCAATGTCCCAGACAAGTTCATCATCCCTCTCTCTAAGCATAATTTGTGCCATGCTTAATTCCCCTAAATAAAGCTCCAAGACCCTCTCATCCTATTCATCCATTCCAAAAGAGGAATCCCTCCTCCAAATCTGGGCCCAAAGCCTTCTAGGTGTCGGGTCGGCTAGTTGAAAGAGATAGATGATCCCCCTTTGTCTGAGCTCCTCTATCATGCGTCTTGGAAGAATGTGTTGTTGAACACTGCCCAACCAAGGGTCCTCTCCAATTCTTAAATTCCTACCATTACCAACATTCCAAGCTAGATTTGATTCCAAAAATATGGAATGAATTAACCACTGCCTTCCATATCACCGACCCTCCCCCATGAGTCTTCCTTGGATTCCTAATCCAATCCTCAATGGAATCAAGAAATATATATTTCTGAGCTATCACTTGGGTCCAAACACTGACCATTGATATGAGCCTCCATCCACCTTTTGCAGCTAGGGCCTGTGTGAAGAGGAAGATGTTTTTCAAACCCCAACCTCCCAGCCCTTTTGGCACAACCATGCTTTTCCAACTTACCCAAGGGGTTACCTGGGTTTCCTTCTTCCCACTCCACAAGAATCTGAAACAAGTCCGACTAGATGCTTCCAAAATGCCTTTTGGAATCCAATAAAGAGACATTCAATAAATAAGAATTTCCTCCAAGACCAACTTTACCAGCACCAATTTTCCAGAACTTGAAATCCACTTGTGGCTCCACACTTTCAGCCTCTTTTCCAGCTTTTTCAGCAGCCACTTCCAATCCAACTTTTTATAATTATTTGGTTTTAGGTGAAAACCCAAATATTCTAAGCCAGAATCCAATCCAATAGGATTAAAAGGGAAAATTTTGTTGAGTTCCAACCGCTCCTCTGCCCTCAGAAGGTGAGTGGTAAGGGTTGACTTTCCTACACTAATATCCATCCCAGTATCCTTTGAGAACAAGTCAAAAATATCCCTTAGAGTGTGTGTGTCCCTCACAGATCCCGAACAAAAGATTAACACATCATCCACAAAGAGGAGATGAGTCGTAGAAAGGTTCTAGGAAATTTGGACACCCTTCAAATGTCCTTGTCTTTTGGACACCTTTAAAGCCCTGGTCAGAACCTCCGCTACCAACAAGAACAAAAGGGGAGATAAGGGGCAGCCCTGTCTAATCCCTCTTTCAGCATGAAAAAAAGGGGAGGTCGCCTCATTAACCAGTACTGAAAAGGAAACAGTAGTTATACAACTCATTATCCACCTGATAAAACCAATACCAAAACCAAAGTGGGTCAGAAGCATACGAATATACAACCAACTTACTTTATCATAGGATTTGGAGAGGTCAATTTTGAAGACTTCCCCTTTAAGGTTCTTTGTTTTCAAGTTGTGGAGTTCTTCCTGAGCTACCCCAATAGCTTAATGGATTTTCCTTCCTTCCAGGAAGCCAAACTGTTCTTTTGTGATATGGGCATAAAGGACAACCTTGAGCCTTTTAGCAATAACCTTCGACACCACCTTGTAAATACAATTGCAAAGGGAGATAGGCCGAAATTCATTCAGGGCGGTGCAATTGACGATTTTAGGAATAAGAGAAATGAAGGTAGAGTTAAAACTGCCAGGGATCCTCCCTGAAACTCTGGTATCTTCAACCACTTTCAAGAAGTCCAAGCCAAGTAAATGAAAGAGCTCTAGAAAGAATTCAATCGACCAACCATCTAGCCTTGGGCTCTTGTCTTTTTGAAAGTTGTGCAACACTTCCTTTAGTTCTAATTCCGACACTTCTTCCATCAAAACCCTGTTGTCCTCCTCATCCACAAAACTCAGAAACAACTGAGCAACACTAATGACTTCTACAATAGAGGCCTGAATAGGATCTGTAAAAAGGGCCTTGAAATGATCAACTCCAATCCTCGCCATTTCCTCGAAGGAGGAACATTCAATACCTATCACATCAGTCAAGATCCAGATAGTATTAGCAGCCTTCCTTCCTTTAGCATAGGCATGAAAAAACTTGGTATTATCGTCCCCACATTCTATCCAAGTCACCCTGCTCTTCAGTCTCCATGTTTCCTCCTTTTCCAAAAGGAGGGTGTTCCTTCTCCCTTCCAAGCGTACCAGATCCTCCTTTTCCTCCAAATTCAGCAACCCCCCTCCATCCCCTTCATAAATCAAGAGAAGTTCAGCTTCCACCTGCTTTAACTCAACATCCTTCCTCTACCTTTTCGCCATAGACCACTCCTTGATGGCACCCTTTAAACTTTTGATATTGTTAGCAAACTGGAAGGCAGTAGAATGGGGGCTCTCTGGGATGAATGGGTTCCACCTCAAATTGATTAAAGTCCTGAAGGACTCATCCTTGAGCCAAATATTATTGAATTTTAAGGGGCTAGGGGGATTTTAGAGGCCCTTTTTTTAGTTCCAGAAAAATGGGAAAGTGATCAGAGGATCCTCCACTTCCCACCCATTTCCTAAGATGAAAGATCCTATCCATTAAATGTTCGGCTACTAGGAAACGATCGATCCTCTTAGCCACTCTGCCTTCCCCACACCTATTATTCCTCCAAGAAGGCTTGATCTTGATAGGCTCAATATCCAACAAATTCTTCTCCACCAGTTTCTGAGTGAAATAACTAGTCAAAATATCTGGATGTGCATGAGCCCCCAAACCTTTGAATGACCCAAAGAGAAATTGAGGTCTCCACCCAAAATCACTGAGTCCCTTTGCAGTAAGGGGTTATTAAACAAAGAATCCCAAAAGGGGATCCTATTGAGATAAGGCCCATAGATATTGAAAACAGTAAAAGACTCTCCTAACTCCAACGCCAGAAAATTTAGCCCAAGAACCGACTCCATTCCCCAAGAGTTCAGGGACTTCACCATTCTTTTATTCCACCCCACATCCAAACCACTAGAACGACCCCTAGCATCCAGAGTCTCAAAGCTCCACCTTGAAAACCAACATTCCAACCTTTCTTTAATAGCAACTCCTACACTTAAAGTCTCTTGTAACGATATAACATTTGGGTGCTCAAGAGTAACCACCCATTTGAGGGCTGATCTTTTACAGGGACCAACAAGACCCCGACATTTAAAAGACATAATATTCATCTACGACCCTTTTTCTGGGCTCGTACCGCTCTAAGTTCCTGTTCAATAGACATTTGCTTCCCTTATTGAAGGTCCTTTTTAGCCTTGGAGTGAGCCTTAGCCAAAAATGATTTTCTATCCCTTCCTTATTTACCCTAGTTCCTTCCCTTCCCCAACCCTCCCGAGGCTTTCTTAGCATGAGATCTCAAAAAATAACCATAATCTGAAGACTCTGGTGGGCAAAGGTAAGGGTCATTTTCATAAATAAAGGGATCAGGGTCCAGAGTGAGTGGTAATACTCCATGGAGGTGGCAGGTAAGATAGTAAGGGGTGGTGAGGAGCAAGGTAGGCGAGGAGACAGTGATAGATTCTTTAGACCCTCCACCCAATCCAAACCAGATATAGTAACATTATTGAGAAAAAAATTGAAGGATGAGGAGAGGGGGAGAGAAGAAATACCCAGGAAGGGAGTCCCCAACAAACTTTGGATGTCCACCATCCGTCCTCCATCCACCACCGGATGAGCAGCCTGAACTTCCTCCTCCCGACTGTTGTTATCCACCTCATCACTAACAGGTTCACTTTCGGGATCCTGCGAGGATGAAGGTTGAGATGAGGGTAAACTAGAGCCCTCCTCCACCCCCGAACCTTTCTCCTTAGCACCTCTTTGTTGACACCGGCCGTTAATAGTGCGCAAAGGGAGTCTACACTCTATGACTGGATGACCATAAGCATGGCATCTACAACATCTAAAAGGCACATTTTCATAATCCAACAATTGTTAATCACATACGGCCCCCAACGGAGATTCATGTCTTCCACAAGCCCCTCCCTGACATTAATGCATGGCATCTACAACATCTAAAAGGCACATTTTCATAATCCAACAATTGTTAATCACATACGGCCCCCAACGGAGATTCATGTCTTCCACAAGCCCCTCCCTGACATTAATGTTGACCAGAATTCTCACAACTTGTCATTGTTTGGTCTCCACAAAGGAGAGATCAGCTTCAAGGAAGGTCTTGAGCAGATTACCAATTTTGCGAAGATGTTCTTCCATCCAGTAGTGTAGCGGCAAACCAGGCATCTGCACCCACAAAGGAACCGTATCCACCCTTTCTCTACTAGCATCAAAAAGAGGGTGCCAAGGTTTAAGAAGGAGAGGAGTATGGTCCAAAGCCCAGTTTCGATTCAGTACCCACTGCACATGATCGGCTTGCCAAAAATTGAAATCAAACCACCCCCTCGTGAGGGTCACGACCTCCGACACATAACCAATAGTCGCACTCCAATTTACTTCTGCCCACACAACCACGGTGTTGAGGGAAAAGGTCCACCCCGTGTCTCTACCAACCAAAGTCATGTTCGTCATATGCATCACCTTCTCCCAACCAATATCCTCCCCCATGACATAGTTGACTTCCACCTTCTTCGATTTCATCCAACTTTTCCTACCTCTCTTCCTTGGACCCCTTCTTGGATCCTTTTCCTTTGATTCACTACTAAAGCCCGAGCCCTTTCCCCCTTCACCCCCAGGTCTAGGGAAACCTCTCTTCTCAATAACCCCAATGTGCCTAGCTAATGCTCCCAATTCCTATGCCCCGGACGACCCACTACCCGAGCCACTCCCCAGCAGCACAAAACGCTCTAAGTCACCTAATCCAACAGCACCAAAACCTTCACCGGAGGCCAACCCTCCCTAAACCTCTGCAGGAAAAAATGAGGGAGAACCATAATCATCATGACGGGGGTAAAATGCCTCTGCAACACTCCATCCTAGCCTCCCAAGTAGTTCCACTAAGTGATTTTCCCCTGAGAAGACCTGAAAACCTTTCTAAAGCGCGGGCGGAGAAAATAGGAAAGCCAAAAAATCGGAGGGTGAGAAAACAACTTCCGTTTGAGCAGGCTGAGAGGATGCCAAGATAGTTTCTTAAATTCCAAGAGGTGGAAGGCCTTCCACAGTCCCCAAAACCTTTCCACCTGGCAGCTCCCAGATGTCCTTCTCCTCCAGTTGTTCACTGGAGTAATCCACTAAGTCGAAGCCTACCATGTTGATGATTCAAACGATGGCATCTAGCAAAACCTCCAAGAAGTCAGAAAACCCTAGCAGAGAATCCTGACTGTTAGCAACTACCGGCTAAAAATGCGAGCAATAGAAACGGTCCAAACCCTAGCACCGACCAAACCTGCAGAAGATAAAAACAAACCCTATAGAGCACGTACTGACTGTTAGCAACTACCGGCTAAAAATGCGAGCAATAGAAACGGTCCAAACCCTAGCACCGACCAAACCTGCAGAAGATAAAAACAAACCCTATAGAGCACGTACCTAGCAGCCAAAACATGCAGTCCACCATGGGGAAAAAATGGTTAAAATAAACCAAGCCACACGTGCAAGAAGTGACAGGAAACCTAGCCATAACTAGGCCCCTGTCAGCTGTGTATGGCCTCGCAACCTCCCAGGAACCCTAGCAAAGGCTCCATCATACAACCCCTAGTGTTGTAACCCATTTTTGTTCAACTTATTACTAAAAAAGATTCTCAATAATAATTGCTATCTTGTTTCAAGCTTTGGATTTTTTTTTTTTTAATGTTGTGCAAGGACAAATATTGAGGAAATATGACACCCTAAAAAGATAAAAATCAAGAGGAAAGAGATGATGGTTTAGTCATCAGTTCAACTCAAGTGGTGCTCAAAGTCAATGAGAGGAAAAAAATTATAAAACTTTGAGGGATACATTGGAAGGAACTTATAGACATACTTTTCATTTACAGTACAAAAATCAATCCAACTACTCTAAGAATAAGGTTATAAGTAAATTACAAGAAGTGATTCTGGAGTAATGGGAACTGAGACCATTGAGGCTTGCAATGACAAAAACATACAACAACAACAAAAAGAATCGTTTAAAATGTATTACTGCTAAAAATGTTTTTCTATTATATGTATGTACTAGTCCAAAACACATTTTGTTAATATTTTTGCTATGTTTATTTTCATATAAATATGTATCATTTTTTTATTATGCTTTTTCATTTTTTAGAAAATCCACTAAAATTCCAAAGGAAGAACGACATGATATTCAAAATATGTTGATAGAGATGTCAAAAAAGGTGTACCATGAGATGGTCAAAGAAATGAACTGAACCACATCGCAGGGGGAGCCATCTTGACAACAATGTGCATCAAAGATATGGAATCATTGTTTATTTTTAATGTGCATGGAGTTTAATTATCACATGAAATATTGGTTTTCAATTGTTTTGTTGTAGTAGAAACGAAAAGAAATTGGTACCAATTCAGCGCATAAGCAGGACGACAAGGCATAAAAGGGTTGATTGCAAAATTTGTGAGTACTTGTGGTTTGCTTTAGATTTCATATTTGGTGTGACGTTTATATCTTAATTATTTTAAAATCATATATGGATGTTTTCTAATAGGCATAAACATATAGTGAAGATCCATCTAATCGTTTGATTGACATTGGATTAAGTAAAGGTTGTCAGTATATGTTGGGGTATCAATGATTAATTGAACAATTTGTAAGTAGCTATATTGTTTTATGTCTCTTATTTGATAACGAATAGAACTATAAGAAAATTTAATTATATCTATGCTTTGTCATGGCATCTGAAACTCAAAGGAAACAAAGTATGGAGTGGAACCAACAGAGGATTTATTAACACACAACATGAGGAATGATTTTGAAAATATGTGTGAAGTTTAAGTTTCATTCGTTGAATTAATACACTTTTTCATTTACATAGTTATGTATATTACATTATCTATAAATGTAGATATACTCGTTGCATTTTATTGTTATGCTTGCAGATGAAACATGAAAATATGGAATGAAATCAAGTTAATCAATAAAACATTTCAAATAAATCAGGAACCAATATCCCCTGAAAGTGATGAAGAAACGGGCGTGGAAGCAGCCGAAGAGATGAATGATTATCAATACATTTAAATGTTGTTATTGCAAGTTGTACATTTTAGAATTTTTATCTGTGAAGAAATAAATAAATCTGTTTAATGTGGACATATCACCCCAATTGATGAGGATAAGTAATCAATAATTGTAACAATGTCAAAATGAGATTTTTATTATTGAGGAAGTTTATGTTGTCCCATATTTTATATTCTTATTCATATATAATAAAATGAGTTTTTTCTTGTACTTGATTATAAAATCTTGCAAAATGTTACATGACTATGAAAAAAGTTATAATTAACATGTTTATCGAAACACAATAGTTAAAATATAAAAATTAATTATTGAATTTTTTTATGGTTAAATCAAATGCTAAATATAAACGATTTTCTAATCGTCGAACATGTGTATAATTAGCTCAATACCATACACAATAAATAAAATATAAAAATAAACATTATTATAAAAAATATCTAACTTTGGATTATTAATTGAAATTTTGTAAAAGAAAAAAGAAAAAACTATATTTGCATATCTGCACTAATCGTGGTTTTTTATTAGTTTCCATGAATCGATGCCTTATCAATTTTTAACCATAGATACTCATTGACATAATAAATGCATTGATGCTCTGTAAATATCATAGACATTGGTGTTGTTTTTTCAATATAAGCACCAATGCTTTTATTCCAAACTATACGCATTGGTGCTCATTTGGATAGTATATGCATCGGTGCATATTGGTAGCGTATACACACCGAATATATTTTAATACAAAAACACAACAATAAATATATAATACAACATCAATACATGTGCGTTTAAAATATAAAAACACACCAGTGCATATAAATAAAATGATGCATCGTTGTTGTCATGAATGATAACCACGCCAAGGATGGTACAATATAATATAATAATAAATATGTTTGGATTAAAATACACACACTAGTGCTTTTGAAATGAGAGAACGTACCGGNGAATGATAACCACGCCAAGGATGGTACAATATAATATAATAATAAATATGTTTGGATTAAAATACACACACTAGTGCTTTTGAAATGAGAGAACGTACCAGTTCACACTATGAAACTAAATGCATCGATGCTTTCACAATGTAATATATGCATTGATACATCAAGATTAAAATTTACGTAGTAGTGCATTGCCAATGAATGTAGGAACCGATGCATGTATATACAATGTACCGATGCAGTTACAATATTGTATTAGCACCGATATGCATGCTTTTAAATATTCACATTGATTCGTTTGTTAAAGTACACATTGAAGCGTTTGGTTTACAAAAAAAACACTAGTGAGCATGATATAATTAAAAATCATCGTTTAAAAAAAATACTACAACCTTCAACCACCCATAGTTTTTAGTTATAGTGATTATCCATTATAACAGCCGCAAAAACCTCTACTACAAAAAACATAGGTTGTGGTGGAGGTTGTTTTGACAATTTTTTCCAATCTTTTAACACTAAAAACCTTCGTTGTAACCTCCACTACAGGGTGTTTCCCTTGTAGTGTGGATGCCACTATTGTGGTTGTAGACTCTTGCAATGATCACAACCTACTACTGGTATAGTTTCCTTCCATTGTTGTGGCAACTCAACTTCCACTAAGAAGGTTATGCAACTATCCAAGTGTTGGACACTTCTTACTACTACTTCTCTACTTAGTCAATTATGTCATGCATATGCACATTGGTCTCCCTCATGACTCGAAGTAATCGGGTAATTAATCCAACTATCCATTCCAAACCATGAGAATGCACATCCATATGCTTCGAATAATCACTTCCTTTCATAATTTCTTTGGTCTATGGAAAGGCACTAACTTTGCCTCAAAATTGTCTCAATGGTACCTCAATTACCTTTTCCATTTTAGACTTTCTTCTACATTGATTTCCTCAACCCCTTGGCTAGTGGATGTGGTCTCATTAGCCTCTTCCAGGCTCTATGATCCTTCTAAACTAATAGATGTGTCACACTCAACTTGTTGTATATCATGTAGTAGAAGAGAAATTAACTTGTGTAAGGATTTGTGAACCTATACCTCAACCATATCACTAACTTACCACTTATAGTCTTACTACTTAAGTTCCTTCATGCACTAGTTATACCCAACACTTAAGCTATTATTATTTAAGAATGAGACATCCATATGTCTTTCCTCCTTTTGCACACAATTTTGTGTGTGATGGATCACATCTTGGTGTGTGCCTTTATTGTNCACTTAAGCTATTATTATTTAAGAATGAGACATCCATATGTCTTTCCTCCTTTTGCACACAATTTTGTGTGTGATGGATCACATCTTGGTGTGTGCCTTTATTATTGACCTTCACAACTACATTTGGTGTAAATTCATCCTACACTTAATTGCTTGCTTCCGGTACAACAATGTTCACAACTTGCTTCAAAATAGTAAAGTCTTCAACCCTTCCTTAATTGTGAAGTCACAATCATTAATCCAACACTTTCAACTTCCCGGTTGATCTTGACACCCTTTCTGGTGCAATTAGGCTTCGTCGCCAATTTTCCTCAGCACTAAGAAATTGAAAGCAATTTCTAATGAGAAGAAGGTGATAGATTAACATCACAACCATTGCCCTAAAATGCTCCAACCACCTGTCCAAAGTTTGTTAAGTTTGATAATCCAACTAAAGAAACCCAAACCTCTTGTTAAGAGAGAATGTCTGCACCAATAATTCTATCACCTTTAAACAACTCGATCATCCTCAAATATACCCAAGGAAAGCTCTACCACATCTTAGGTTACCATACACAAAGGTGGGTAAGCATCTTCAAATTTAACTTGTTCATCTTTGTATCCTGATCCAACTAGGTCAAACGTATACTTTTTCTTGGTCAACTTCTTTACTACCTTCATCTATCCACTCATAACTGAACTATCTTGTTTCTTCCAATAAAGCACCCACTTCTTTGGTATTGACGTTGTTAATTCCTAAGGAAAGGTCTCCACTTGGTGTGTAAAAGTCAACAACTTCTAATCCCAAGTTTTAGCATGTGCACTAGTCTATTCTAGCTTTGCCACATATGCATGGTACATCATGCATATTTATTGATCCTAATGTTCCTAGTCCATGGTTGCAACTTCCATCTTGGTATTCCATGAATCTTCCTTTGTGTCATCCATGTCACAACCCAAAAGTTGTCCAACCCTTCTCGGTAGCTTTGAAAAGTATGCCCAAACCTCAAGACTTGTTTCACTTGCTTCCTCAAGCCTCCTCTTTTCCACTTGCATAATCTTTCAATGATGTCTTCTACTTCCTTCCAAGTCACATTGAAGAGTGTTTGAATGGCCAATTTCTTTGTATACAAACTTCCCTGGTTGTCTAATGTTCCTAGGCATAAGTATGCGATCAAAACTTTTAGGTCACCCTTCACAACTGCCTACCAACTTGCCTCAAGGCTTGTGTCTTGTCTCAAGTTCACCCAAGTATGAGAAGAAGTACACCTAAATTGATTTGCAACCCACTATCACAGAAGGGACACTGGATAAAAGTGCTTATCTGTTCTTTGATACTACCTATCATGGAAGTGGCAGTGATGAAGAGTTCCCAAAACTACTTTGATACCACATATCATGAACCTACAATCTACCCAATTTTTTCTCTTTCAACCTACCCAACTTTACTTCAACACTTAAAGTTATGTAACATTTCCTTGCCTTGGCCACAAGGTCTTGGTCAACTTGCACTTACTACAACCAAACTACAACTTTTTCTAATGTCTACCCATAACTTCACCTTAGAATACAAACCAAAAAATGAAACTATGTCCTACTCAACCAAGTTCATCTAATAGTTTGACATGAGTTAAACCATGGGTTTTAAAACATCTCAACAATATGTATACTTTAACAAGTTTCAAAAATTAGCCAATGTCAACAGTTAACTAACATAAAGCATCACGTGAATTAGAAAAACATTCATCTCAATAAACAAACCATAATACATGCGCATATATAGGCAACACCCAAGGTAGATGCCTTAAACTTTATTTATAGGAAGAATGCTTACATTATACAACAAGGGAGGGAGACTACCTCACTACTATTCTTTTACAAGAGTACAAAGAATCTAAGGCAAACTAACCTTTTGTCAATGTTGAATAGTTAGGTAGAAACCAACCTTGAAGCTATCATGGTCCTGCCTCTTTCAATTCTTACTCACCTCTTCAATTTTCACTCAACCAATGCAAATTTTCCCTACTATGCAAAACTCATAACTTAATACAATTACAAAGCTCAGTTTGAACATATGTGATGAACTTGGTCAATGATGATGCCTTAGTCACTTTGATACATCCACTATATATATGAGTATTTCCAAGCTCTTGCATTCCCCTCCAAGTATAAATGGACTCAAGTGCTTGCATCACCAACTCAACCATGTCCACATCACTTGTCTACAGATTCCCATCTTCAATGGTGCCAAGCCCACCGTGCCACCAAATCACAACATCAAATGGTTGCACTCAATGTTCAAGTGTGCACAACAATGCATCCATTGTTGTTCATCCACGTGTTCCTGAAAGTGAACCCAAGTGCTCCATAAGGAAAGCTTGAATGCGACCATCACTAGTGCATTTGGAAGGATTACTTGTTGTAAGTTCCCCTCAAGGTGTTTGTCACAAGTGCATCAGCAGGTGTTTCTAAAGTGGATATGGAAAGTTGTGCTCAAGTGCACCCATGAAGTGCATCTGACAAGTTGCCTCCAAGTTTGCCTAGTTTCATTATGCGCAAGTGCACCCAAAAGGCGCACCCAACATGTTCATGAACTCAACATCCATCCATCTGATGTGCATCTAAGTGATACTAACCAATGTGCACCAAATTAAGCATGCCCAACTTAGTCTGCATGGTTGATGTGCCCAACCAAGTGCACCCATTTGAGTATGCCCAAGTCACATATAATCTAATCAGATCTTCTTGCTACTTTGTTTATCATGCATAGTGCATGCCTATGGATGAGTTTTCCCACATAAACCTTCTTTGCCTCACCAAGTTCCCTCCAAGATTCTCTTTATTTGTCCAACAATCAGATCTTCTTGCTACTTTGTTTATCATGCATAGTGCATGCCTATGGATGAGTTTTCCCACATAAACCTTCTTTGCCTCACCAAGTTCCCTCCAAGCTTCTCTTTATTTGTCCAACTAATGTGAGTTACCAATAATTGCGGTGTCCCCAACCTTCATGCAAGGGTGCCTAACATGACCTTGGGTTGCCTTGTATATGGGCCAAGACACTCCAAAACTTACTCATCTAGCCATCAACATGATGTAATGTTTGTTCATGCCGACTAGTGAACACCAAGGTGATCATGTGGCAGAGGTGCTCAAAGCTTCTCAAGGCTAGGACTTTATAATTGTTTTTTAAACCTTCTTTACATAAATTGCATCATGTGAATTGTTTGACTTTGCAGCTACACATTTATGGGAGAAGTTTTAGGGACAATGACATAGGTGTATAATGGAAGCAATTGTCTATTTGTGATCACATGTTCATTGGAGATGGTGGTTGTATTACTATGTCTTATGCAATGCACTTGAACATTCATAGTAGGGGTGACAAAACTTGTGGTATTATTATCTCTCTCAACACTATCTCATGGAGTCATTGACCTATGGTTTCATCATTTTCAACTTTGTGCAAAAGTTCCTAGGTCAAATGCTTATCAATAATAATAAACTATTGATTTATAGAAATTGAGAGAGAAGAGAGCAAGTAGCTAAGATGAAGGCATATGACCATGTTATTATGGAGGAAGGCAAAGGAGATTCACTATGATAGAGGAGAAATCTTATGAGTAAAAGGTCCCAAGATTTCTTATGTGCCATAATTTGTGATGATAAGCGCAATTGATGGTATTTTTTTTCAACTAAACAAAAAAATATCAAACTACAATTTCCTTGCTTTTGAAACATTTTTGTTTTGTTACTCTTGAACTTGGCCATAAAATTATTGTTGATGATAATTTTGGTTGTTGTGAATTTGTTCAGTTCAACGTTGTCCAACAATGATAATTAATGGAAGTTATTTCTACTTTCTTCACATGTATTAAACTTTATTATTATTAAAAGTAAATGACTTTCATATTCCCATGTGACCTTATGGCTTGAGCACAAATATAGTGAAGTTGAAATATGTCCATTGTGATTGTAATTATGCCATGTCACTAGTGGTATTGCTTGAAATGTGCATGCATAGTTTAATTAATCAAATTGTGATAATTGTTGACATTGTAATTATGTAATGTTTTGTCATTGTAATTATGCCATGTCACTAGTGTTATTCCTTGAAATGTGCATGGGTAGTTTGATTAATCAAATTATGATCATTGTTGAAAGAGTGGTTATTACTTGAAATGTGCATGGGTAGTTTGATTAATCAAATTGTGATAATTGGTGAAAGAGTGGTTGATGATAAACCCCGATTTAAATTCAAATTCCATTATAAATGAGTATTGAATTACACATAATTATATTGGGAGGGGTTAATTTAAAAAAATAGAAATACAGGTTATATTTTTATTTTAAAAAAATATTGAAATGGTAAATAATTTTTCTCCTTTAACACAATAATAAATTTGATTCTTGTGAATTTGATCATTTACTATAAAAAAAGCACATTTAAATTAGAAAAAAATAATAAGTTAAGATTTTTTTATATTTTAATCGAGATTAAATAAATTTTAAATAATTAATCATGTAAAAGTGTTTACTTAAATTGATTGTACCTTTAAAGAAAGGATGACTTCCCTGAATTTATTTTTTATATTAACTACTCTCCACAAAATCATAAAAACTCCTACAAAATTGTTCTAATTTCCAATTGCACCACTACATGACATTACACATATTATTAAAGTTATTTTAAAGTAGCATATATAACATCAATAGTCAGTGTTTTGTTTGTCACATTTGTGAACACCAATACTAATCCATTCTCCATTGTTCTAAACACCACATTTTCAATGAACTAAAAAAAAAGTTGCAAGTTAGACTAAGCCTTGACGATATTCTTCTTTAACTTCCAATGCTTGAAAAAATTTGAATCACATCATCCATTAGATTGTGAAAGTTGTGTAGAAATTGCTAATTGTGGGGAAGTTGGAGAAGTTGTTCTTCAATACATCATCACCGCTTACATGATTGCAGGAAGCAATGCACTTAAGGCTACTCTATTATGGACCCCTAAACATAAATGTGCCTTTGCTTTCTCTAAGTAGATATGCAACCCAATAATATAAATGATGAGGTTGAGTATCAGAGGCGTAAACAAACATATCGAAAACTATGTTAATATTTTGAGTTCCTATAACCATACACACAAATCCATTAGCAAAAAAAGTATCTCAATACTCATCCCAACCATATCAAATCTTGCATAGTAACATAAATCAACATCCACAACCTAAAAAAAATTTCTTTCATTACCATATTCTCAAAGTAGAAATGCAAGCGTATAACTCGACTACAATTCTACCTATTGCCCATGCTCTTTAGTTTGAATATCCCAAGCCTTGAACATATTGTAGATATAGTTTGTGCTCAAAGGTAATTAAAAACCACCTAAATAATACACCAAAATTTATACATCTATATCTTATTATTTTGAGTAAGTGTTTTTGGTCAACATGTGAAAATGATAATTGATATCTTGGATATATTTAATGGACAAAATCTCTCGTTACATTGTAGAAGAACCTTTGTCTAAGATGTCACAAATGGCAAGTATCTATTTCACCAAAGTCACCCAAGACTTGCACTTGTCCCCACCCATTTTTCACAAACACATGTGCACACACAAACACAAGCATGTCTCTTGGAAGAATTGAACCTTGGTGGGAGACATAATACCACACCACTAACTAAATTGCCACCATTGTTCACAACATCTAAATTTAAATGAAAACATAACACAACTTTGCTTTCTCATTATTATATTATTTTCCAACTATTGAAGAATGCAATTACCTGACTCAATGCATCTATGGTTGTTAGTATTTTTAATACCTTTTGATGTTCTCTTTGAAAGGCATACTAGTTTATGATTGAGATTTTGTTGCATATAATTCTCTCCTTTTACATTTTTCCAAGGAAAAGATTCCAGTAAACTCTTGAGCACTTCTTCACATTCATAGATGGTATTTAGTGCGAACCTGTTGGTGTTGGTTACAATACCTGACCCAACAAAGACATTAAGTGAGACATGCAATGGAGGTAACCAACTTGGGGTATTGATATCGAGGCCTCTTACATGAAGCTCAAAGCACTCAACTACTTGAATTATCTCATTAGGCTAATACTCTCCTTTTAACTATGCATGTTGTGAGTAATTTACATACATAACAATTATAAGATAAAGGTGGTTTATACGACATTACATGTACAATAAACTTCATTATTCCAAAATTTGACTTTGCAATGTAGGTTCATAGGTTAATGTTATCGCATCCTGCCTTAATTTAGTCTTAACACGTTCCCTAAATATTGCAATCCTTCCTCCTAGAGAGACATTTTTCATCACTGAGATCTTGTTAAACATTACACTGTCTCTTTGGATAATGGTTGTTATATATGTGTTGCCCACAATAACTATGACTCAATGAACATTATTCCATGACACCTTTAAGTGTCAATGTAACGTGATCTTTTCTTTTATGTAATGTGTTTCCAAGGGAAACCCATGTGTTTCCTAGGGAAACCCACTAGGAACTTC
>LPNX010325073.1:429272-439611 GCA_001517045.1 Pseudotsuga menziesii | reverse complement strand
AAAAAATTAACAAAGCTTGATGCTAAATCCAAGAAATGCACCTTTATTGGATACGAGGTTGATGATTTTGGTTATCGCTTATGGGATTATGAAAATTACAAAATAATTAAAAGTAGAGATGCAATATTCAATGAAAAGGTTATGTACAAAGATCAGTTGCAGGGGAAGAAAGAGGAAAAGGAAAACATGGAATACGTAGTGCTAGATGAAATCTAAGAAAATGAAGTTCCAAAGGTACCATAAAATCAAGAGCAGCAGTAGGTACCTCAAAATCCTACAAATGTAAGAAGACATGCCAGGTTAAGTAGACCCCTTGAATGATTCTCTCCTTCATTGTATTAATTATTGATGACTGGTTTTGGTGAACCAGAATGTTATGAAGAACCAATGCAGGTGGAAACTAGAAAGAAGTAGGAGAAAGGCATGGATGAGGAGATGGACTCATTAATAAGAAACCAGACTCTGGATCTAGCTGAGTTGTCTTCCGGTACAAGAGCATTGCATAATAAATGGGTTTACAGGATGAAGGAAGAATATGGAGGAAAGAAGTGGTACAAGGCCGAGCTTGTTGTAAAGGAGTTTTCACAAAATAAAGGCATATATTTTCATGGAATATTTTCTCCTGTTGTTAAAATGACTTCAATAAGGACTATTTTAATTCTAGTCACAGTAGAAGATTTGCATCTTGAACAGTTAGATGTAAAAACAACCATTCTCCTTAGGGATTTGGAGGAAGAGACTTATATGCAGCAGCCACAAGGGTATGAGGTCAAAGGGAAGGACAATTTGGTTTGCAGGTTGAAGAAGAGCTTGTATGGCCTACAACAAGCTCAAAGACAGTGGTATTTAAAATTTATTGAGTTTATGACAGAACAGGGTTATAGTAGATGCCATTTTGACCATTGTGTTTATTTCAAGAGACTAAATAATGGAAGATATATTATCTTGTTATTGTATATGGATGACATGTTTGATGCAAGGTCTAACATGCAGGATATAAATGTGCTCAAAAGGAAACTAGATAAATCATTTGCGATGAAGAATTTGGGTATTGCAAAGAAAATCCTTGGTATGAGAATAACAAGAGACAGTAAAAATCCCAAAAGGAAATTGCCTCAAGGTGAGTTCATAGAAAAGGTGTTGGAGAGGTTTAGAATACATAATGAAAAACCATTTAGTACACCTTTGGTCATCCATTTCAAACTAAGTAAGGAGAGGTGTCCCAGGACATAGGAAGAGATAGAATACATGTCCAAGATTTCCTATTCATCAGCAGTTGGCAGGTTGATGTATGTCATGGTGTGCACAAGACCAAATATTGCACATGTAGTGGGAGTTGGGAGCAGGTATATGAACAATCCAGGTAAAGAGCATTGGAAAACACTACAGTGGGTTCTCAGGTATTTGAGAGGTACCACTTCTCATGCATTATGTTTTGGAGGTTCAGGCATTTTTCTACATGGATATGTTGATGCAGATATGCGAGGTGATAAAGAGAGTAGAAGGAGCACCATAGGGTATGTTTTTATTGTAGGTGTAATAGTAGTAAGTTGGATTTTGAAACTACAAAAGGTTGTTTCACTTTCAACAAATGAAGCAAAGTATGTTGTTGCTATAGAGACTTGTAAAGAGATGATTTGGTTACAAAGGTTCATGGAATAATTGGGTAAGAAGAAGGAGAATAGAAGGCTGTAGAATGACACTCATAGTTTCATTCATATTTCAAAGAACTCATCCTTTCATTCAAACAATAAACATATATATCTCAAGTACCATTTCATAAGATATGTTTAGAAAAATGAATGTTTAAAGTTGGGAAAGATACATACTAGCCAGAATCCTGTAAACATGTTGACAAAGGTAGTAACCAGAGAGAAACGGAGTTCCTACTCGATTTCAGATGGCCTTCAAGCATGAAGGTGAAGAAGAGAAATTTTCCAAGTCCAAGGTTCACAGCATAGTCTAGGAAGTGAACCAACTGTGGAGTTGTTGTGATCAGTATCCAAGTGGGAGATTGTTGGTTGTGGAGCCTAATCTTCCAGATTCAGATATGTTATTATTAATCCCTATTTGTACCCTAGTTTTACCATACACTCATCCCAACAGGGAGTGCGGGGGGGCATCATCCCCCTGCAAGGATTTAGGGGGGACCATCCCCATCAGCTAGAGATTCTGGGGTCTAGCGAGGGTTTGGGGGGGAATCTCCCGAAAGAAATTTTTGGAATGTTTGTTGGCCAACATTTTACGGGCTCATGGTATTGGGTGACACATGGTATTTCCCCATGGTAACTCCCCAGTAAAAGGAAATAATTTTAATACGACTATGTATTGTATTGTAGCATTGTAAAATAATATTTATGATTGTGTGAGAGAGATTGTTACAGAGTGAAGAGGAGGTGCAGGGAGGTTGCTACAGTTTGTATCCCTTCATTTTGTTGGACGATGTAGTGATAAAGGACTAGAAAATTCCATGTGGAGGATATAATAATAAAGGACAATATAGATTGCAATCCTCTTTTTCTAACACCTATATCACCCCACTGATCTCCCTTAGGAAGTGCTAGGTCTGGATCACCTATGAAGTCAGTACCCATGTATACAAAGTCCTCAATCATGAGCAGTTGGCCATTTACCCATCTGGAAAATACAGGCCCATAGGTGAATATTGGTCCACCACCACCATGTTGATCCATTGCCTCAACCCACTTTAGCATGCACGGATCTCATGGCTCAAGATCATTGAGAGACACCCGTGGATGAAGTAGAGGGAAATGTTTTAGGAAGAAAGACACTACAATGGCATCATAACCAAATTGTTTCAACTCTCCCCTCCAGCATTTTGTCAGTTGTCCTTTCAAACTTACCAAAAGGCCCTCACACTAGTTAAACATTATGGGAGCGATGCACTCTAGGGAATAAAGCATGTAATCTATAGTGGTTTGGTGATTAGATCTATTACCTGCTACCCTATCGATAGTAAACAAAATAGTACTTAACAGATGATCCATCACATGTTTAATGGCTATTTTCCCACCTTGTGACTAAGTTTCAGGAGTGCAATATTAATGAATAAGATCATCTATGGTCATATCACCCCCTCTTGGTCTGGAAAGTAAGACAGGAGCTCCGCATATTGAAATCCTTATAAGGAAGTAAATATATTCCATATCCAAAGTAAGGATGTGAGTCCCAACTTGGAAATGTTGTTGTTCGGGATCCCATGTCCAAATCAAGTGGTCTAACATGCATACTTGAGCTCTCATTCCTAGAATTCGAAAGGATTTTAAGATCCCACACTTCTCAGGGCCATTACAATGTTAGATTGATTGGTTTCTTGGGTATCATCTAATCCATTCTCTTTCTTTCCATATCACCATTTTTATTGATGGAACCTGCATAAAAATTATTTTAGACAAACATTAGGTAGGAATCAAATCAAACTTTTCAAAAAAATTGTTTGTATTTTATTTTTTGGGGCCGCTCGATCATCGATACACCCCATCAATATCGACAAATTTTCAGCGACACTCTTTCCCCTTCGGGGATGTGCATCACTTCCAGTTGAATCCCTTCTCGAAAGGGAGAAGAGAGTCAATGAGGGTGTGATTTTAACACTAAAAAACAACCCTAAAAATCATTTAAATCCAGCAAAAATTCAAAACATTGAATGTGAAAAGAAAGAACAAAGGGAGAACATTGACCTAGATTTGATGAAATGTGAAAGGGTCATTCAATGATCTAGAAATATCCATTGCAAATTCAAACCAGAAAGGACTTCTTTCACTCACTCCAAATGGTAAAAAAAAATTTCCTTTTACCCCTTTTATCCTTTTGGATGAAATATTTTAATATTTTAAAATTGTGTTTACCAATTTGGTTATATTTTAAAATGTTTTACTTTAATATTTTGAAGCTCTAACATTTACTTTGGAAGTTTCAGGTCAAACTAAACCACAATTGGTTATGACTGAGTTCATTTTTTCCTTTTTCATGCTCGTTTTCAAATATGAAAAACCTTTCGAGTGTCTTTGATACCATAGTCATGCTCATTAAAAATCAAGCGAAAAGGTGTCAAGTATACTTTATCACTTT
Source organism: Pseudotsuga menziesii (assembly GCA_001517045.1). Taxonomy (NCBI): domain Eukaryota; kingdom Viridiplantae; phylum Streptophyta; class Pinopsida; order Pinales; family Pinaceae; genus Pseudotsuga; species Pseudotsuga menziesii. Next base: position 435,519 of record LPNX010325073.1, on the reverse strand, counting down.
TTTGGACTTGTAAAACTTTTACAAAAAAAGAACCCCCCTAAAGTTACCTTTAAGCTCTTTTCAGAATCCCAAAATAAGAAAAGATTGCCAAGCAAACTTGTTTCTTTCATGCTTGTAAAAGTATTAGAAATGTCGTCTTTCTAGTGATAGTTTACCCCTTTTTTGGACCGATTGGACTATTTACAAAAAATGAATACTCTATTCAACATCTAACTAGAGGGGTTCTCCTAGGTATTATTTTATACTTTTTCATACTTTAGGGGCTAAATTTAAGAAAAAATCCATTCTGGATTCTTCTTAGTCTTTTCAGACTCTCTAAACATGAATGACACCGATTTTACCTTATTTGTACTTATTAAAATGAAACAATAAAGGACCCTTGTTGGAACTGAACCCCTCCTCTCTCACGTTCATAAAATATGTGATATTGGACTCATCTCAAAAAGATGAGCTATATTGACTGTTTTTTACCCTCTTCCATCTCATTAAAAAGTAAAGGGGAACTCATCAATCATGATGGGGAATTTGGAAAAAGAATATGTCTAAGTTTGTATGGAAGCAAGTCATTATAATTGAGCATGAAATAAACACTCACCTACATTACATCAGCTTGTCTTTAAGGAGATCCACTTTCATGAGTCGTGTCACTCCTTTGAGTTTTTCAAAGAATGCACTGGTCTCTCGTTGCATTATGTCTTAATCTCAGTCTCCTTAAGCCAATGCTGCTAGGTCACATGTTTTTCTATAAATGTTCAAGAAATATATACCATCTTAGTTATCCTTTGCAGTTATCTCACCTTCTTTTATGTCGGTCATCCCTGAGTTAGTACCAAAGTCTCCCTGCCATACAATCTCTTCCAGGAAATATTTGATCATGTTTCATGTTGATGATGAGGGAAACATCATGTCCCTCTTTCACCGAGTCTATCCTTGTCTACCTCAACATATCATCCAAGGTTTAGACCTAGAAATCCAATAAGTACCTTGGGCCTGCATGCCTCAATGGCTGGCTACCTCACTTTCAATAGTAGTATTACATCATTGGTCTCTGTTGGAAATATTCCTTTGAATGTTTGACTAAACTCATTAATTCACATTCAAGGTATGTACTAGGGTACCTTTGTAATCATCGACATCAATGTCGATATCCCTCGCACTTCTTAAGAGTTTACCACAATGATCGGTAATCAAGTGGTTTCTACCATGTTTGACATCAAAATATATATACATGTGCATAGAATCGTACCTTTCTGGGTTTAGAATGAAGACCCTGGGGGAACTCATTTGTATTATAATGATTCCCCGGCCTATGATGGAGCATTTGTATTATATTTTGGAGAAGGAAAAATCAAATTCCAAGAAGTTTCATTTTTACCTAATTCCGCTACTGCAGAAATTAGGGTTTCAAGTTTGTGTTGATTAGCTGAATGTTTTGGTTTGAACCCACCTTCCCTCAACTCGCCTTGATAGGGCCCACATCTACTTATTAGACAATATTATTGGAATGAAGGTTGAAGGGCGCATCTACTTAGGGCGCATCATCTTGATGAGGCTCCAATATTCATCTCTTGGAAGTATAGAGTTCTTCTCATCCTGGAAGAAAATGATATCTTCAATTTCATCAATGAGAAGGTCCCAAAACCAAAAGTTGAAGAAGACAAGTCCCCGTAGAGGAAGAGGGATGCTAAATCAAGAAGGATTATGGTGGACTCAATCAAGGATCACTTGGTTCTACAAGTCTCAGAAATGAAGACAGCTAGGAAGATGTTCAATACCCTGAAAAAGTTATTTGAAAACAGTAGCATCAATGTGACTCTCACATTGAGGAACCAACTATCAAATATGAATATGGTCAAGTCTGAATTGACTGCCTCGTATTTCATGAGGATCACTGAAATTTGGGACAAGCTAAGGTCCAGTGGAGAACAAATTGAAGATAAGGAGCTTGTCATGACCACTCTAAATGGTCTTTCACCATCTTCGGATTCTTTCATCCAAAACATAAGTGGTCGAACCAAACTTCCAAAATTTGACAGGTTATGGGTAGAATACACTCAGGAAGAGACAAGGATTGTATCAAGGTAAAGAGTCCATGGCCCTCAAGTTGAGGAGAATCAAGACTACATTACTCAAGCCAAGGAAGGCAAGGAAAAAAGAAGGAAGTTTCACAACCATAAGAAACAAGAAAGAATTTCAAGTCCTTCTCTAGATCAAAAGAAGAAGAAGAAGGATGTCGCACATATTCAATGATTCAAGTTCAAGACATATGTCCATTATGCCAAAAATTGTATAATTTCAAACATATGGAAGCATGAAGCCTCAACCGTTGATATTGATGAAGACACTCCTCACAAGATGTCAAGAAATTATGATTGTTCGGAGTTATTCTTCTAGTGCGCTTCATATTGGGGTAATTTAGACGGTGATGATCTTCCAGCAAGAACATGAAGACCAAAGGACTCATGATTCCTACAAGAAGGTAGTAGGATCCCACCCACAAAACAATAAAAGGTAAGTGTTTGTTTTTACATGCTTTGGTATATTAGATCTGGTTGTTTTGAATATGCTTTATGCATATCTAGATTCCTAAATTATTAAGCATGTAATATAGCATGTTTATTGATACTAGGCTCATGTAGTATAGCCCATAATGTTGCACAAGAGTTCATGGATCCCTCTTAGATTACATTTCCTTCTAACATATTTAGAGTAGTACACACTCTTGATGGTATGTTATAATGGAGACCGCAAACATTCAAATAATAGCCATATGTCTGTTGTGACGAAGAATTATCTAAAAGATGCGTACATACTTGGATAAATTATTGTTGATACATTGATTGATTATGCTATAATTTCCTTCCATCTGATGAAATTTGACTTGTAGCAAATGTTATGGTCTACAAGGAGAGGATGATGAAACTTGGTTTAAAGGACAAGTGATCTCATTGATATGTATATGGATAGGAAGCATAAAGACTCTAGAATCATGATTCTCATCCCAAAAAGAAAGATAAGTTTTGGTCGAAACAGTTAAGAGGAAGTTATGACAACAGATGGATCAGGACCGAGTACATATGATTCACATGACCAGAATGATCTCATGTATAAATTTGGTAATTAAAATCTGAAGGATTCTATTGATGTCGCTCTCTTTGCTACTTCAATGATCATGGAAAGAAGTTTATTTCCAATCAAAGTCATAAAAAGTGGATTCTTGAGGACAAAATTTACTCATCTGACTTCTGAGAGACAAAGGAAGTCCCTCAAGGATGAGGATTCTGGCCTATTGCATATGATGGTTTGAAACCTAATAAATTCTTCCTAAGACAAGGAAGATCATAGTTGAGATCCTAAGCAGATCAAGAATGATGATTGTGACTATATTGATGGCATTGTTGTCACGATTTATAAAATACAGTTGAAGGATCCTTGATGAGACTGGTTGTCACTAGGATGAATACTTACATCATATATGTGAGCTCCTCACAAAGGGAGCATGATGATCAGATGCACAGGGAGAAAATTATTCCATCACAGAGGGAGACCTCCCGGACACCCTGTAATGGGGTAGGGAGACTAGTCTCTTAACACTCCCTCATAAGTTGATATGTGTGCAGCACGGGACCGTACATTCTCCCTGATCACTCTGAGGAGTGGGAGATTAGTATCATGATTATTTCCCTCTTAACATACATTACAGGATGCAGAGGGGCATGAAGCTCCACATGGCTCTTTTCAAAAAATCAAAATACCTCATAGGTTCTCAATTTATGTAGCATTGATGAGTCACATCATTGACTCATAACCTGTATGAAGAAGCATCCAGACACCAATTTTGGAAGGATTTAGTGACAAAGGAATTCCATTCCATCATGAAGAATGATGTATGGGAGGTTGTATCGAGATCGGAGGAGAAATCAGTAGTAACTTCCAAATGGGTTTTCAATATTAAACATGGAGCATATGGTAGGGTAGTGTGGAAAAACACAAGGCTAGATTTGTTGCTAAAGGATTATCTTAGAAATAGGACATTGACTATGATGAGACATTTGCTCATGTGGCTCAAAATCCTTCCATCGTGATCATTATTTATATTTCTTCAACTATGGTATGGAAGTTGCATCAGATGGATGTAAATACCGCCTTCCTCAATGGTGTTATCGAGGAAGAAGTTTACATTGAACAACTAGAAGGATTTCTTTTCCATGGAAAAGAGCTTCATGTATGTAAACTGAAAAAAGAATTATATGGACTCAAGAAAGCACCTCGTGCTTGGTATGGGCGGATAGATTGATACTTGGTAAACTTGAGATTCACCAAGAGTGTTGCAAAACCAAATATTTAATACAAGATTATGGATAATGAGCCATTGATTTTGGTTTTTTATGTGGACGACTTGTTTCTCACAAGTAACAAAAAAATTATTGAATGGTGTAAGAAGAATCTTGCCTCTAAGATTGAAACGAAGGACCTCATATTGAAGCATTACTTCTTGGGACTAAAAGTATGGCAAAGGAAGAAGGAAAATTTCCTAAGTCAAGGAAAATACACCATTGATATTATGAATAGATTTAGGATGCTAGACTGCAAGTCCATGGCTACTCTGATGGATGAAAATCTGAAGAAGTTAGGGGAATCCGCTTCAGATTCTGATTTGATTAATCACACCATGTATCACCAATTGATTGGATCTTTGATGTATTTGACGAACACCAGACCAGATATATGTTTTGTTCTGAATACTCTCATCTAGTTTATAAGTGATCCAAGGCATATTCATTGGGTTACTGCAAAACATGTTCTCATATATGTACGTGTCATTGTGGGATATAGACTAAGATATGCTTCAGGATACAATTTGACATTGTAAGGATTTTCTGATTCAGATTGGGCCAGATGTGTTGCAGACAAGAAGAGTACTTTCGGAGATAGCTTTAGTTTGGGATCTGTAGCAATTTCCTGGTGTAGAAGGAAGCATACCTCAGTAGCACTCAACACTGCAAGGGTCGAGTGTATGGCTTCTAGTATAGAATCCCGAGAAGTAGTATGGATTCGAAAACTCCTTCCAGGATTATTTGGTCAGGTTCCATGACCAACTCTGATTCACTATGATAATCAAAGTTGTATACAAATGTTAGTGAATCCCATTTTTCACGATAAGACAAAGAATATTATAGAGATTTGATATCACTACATTTTTTATATGGTGCAGAAAGGTGCGGTCAAGTGAAAGTATGTTCCGTCAGATGACCAGACTACAAATATTCTTACCAAGCCTCTTCTAAGGACAAATTTTGAATACTTTTGTTGAAGAATTGGACTAGAAGAAAATGCACCCCTCGTGGAGAAAGAAAGTTGAGACAGACATCTACATTGATTTCACACTAGTGACTCTACTTGTTTTGAATCTTAGCTCGGGATGGGTGAAGTCTCATCGACATTGTGAGACGAGAAAGTATCATATGGTCATGTACACTAGTGACCTCTACTCATTATAGTTCTCATCCTAGTATGGAATTAATCCCATCAGCAATAGAGACAAACATGTATTAAATGTTTGTGTACACCGGTGACCTCTGCTCGCCCTAGTTCTCATCCTGGTATGGGATAAATCCCATCAACATATTGAGATGGGAAGGAAGCAGACAGTCATGTGCACTAGTGACCACTACATGTTCTGGTTCTTGGCTTGGTATGGTAGAAATCCCATCGGTATTAGAGACGGGCATGTAGTAGATGATTGTGCACAGTAGTGACCTCTATTCACTCTGGTTCTCAGTCTAGTGTGGGAGAAATACCATCAGTGCTTGAGATGAAAAGGTAGTAGATAGTCATGTGAATCATGTCCTAGCTCTCCGGTAGAGACTGAATCGTAATAGATAATATGTTGATTTTGTACTCTCCATGTAGAGTTGCGGAGCTCACAGATATACTGATGGACTGATTGGATCATATACATGATGATACCTCTTAACGGATGGAGACTGTGTTGACAACCTTCAGCATGTATAGAGATGATCGAGACATATGAGATTTACAAAAGAGACCTATATGTTCATGATGTTGATGATGACCATATCTGAAGAATACCTTCCTTTTTGAGAGGGAGCGTTGAAATTTGTGCAACTTCATAATTTATTCTTAATGTACTTGTATTGTATTTCCTTATACCTCCTATAGGAGATTATACTAATGTAATTACTCATGTAAACCCTAGAAAGAATCAATGTACACCCTAAGGAAG
>LPNX010325073.1:258705-428936 GCA_001517045.1 Pseudotsuga menziesii | reverse complement strand
CAAGTTTGAGTCATGATGACATAGATATATAGTGTATGCCTGGTAGATATGTCCAAATTTGAGTCTTGCTCGCCATGGATCTATGTTGTATGTTGGTAGCCATTACGTGAATGTATATGCATGGATATGCAATGTATTGGTCGGCAGCCATGATATGAACCAGGAGGGATACATATCTCAAAGTATATGATGTTGCAAAGTATTTGTTCACCACTTCAATCGATGGTATTTTGCCTCGATTTTCAACCTTCATCTATCAAACTATTTCACCTAGAATATCCCTCTAGATTCATACAGTATTTGTTCACCACTTCAATCGATGGTCTTTTGCCTCGATTTTCAACCTTCATCTATCAAACTATTTCACCTAGAATATCCCTCTAGATTCATACTTTGGGGGGGATTCGTTACACCAAAATCTCATCATCATCCTAATTATGAGTTGTGTACACTTGAATTTTCCCTAATCCCTGAATTATTAGGGTCAAATGGTTTGGGAAAGAGGTCATGCCTTATAGTTTCCAATTTTGGCAACACTGACACACTTTTCCTTCTAACAACATGTGACAGGCCTGTTATGACACACCCTGCACACTGACAAGATGTGTCGCTGACACTTCCTACCTTTGTATAACAGGCTTCACCCTTTCCTGGCCCTACTGTCCCTTTCACAAAGTGCATTGGTGCTCGTTAGCAAGAAAAAGGAGAAGGTTCGAGAGCCTTCTAGAAGAGAGCTCCTGTGGAGGCTTATCCCAACAAATAAACATAAGTGGAAGTCGAAAACCTTACCTCTTGGGGTGGTCCCTTCACCTTTTCCCAAGAATCCTCAACTCCCTTTATCCCCTTTGGATTATAAATACAAGCTCGCCCTCATGGTTGGGAGAGGAACAGAAAAGCACCCATATGTTGTTGAAATATTCCTAGAACCGAAGTTCTACTAGAAGCAAGGTTAGACTTTTGAGGCAAAGGGATAGTTGGAAGAAGTGAAACACCAAGGCTCCATGGTTGTAATTTTTCTCTCTTTATTGTTAATACAGTAATGAATTTATTTTTCCATAAATGATGTTTCTCATTTATAGCATTTATCCTTGGTTATTTGCTTAGATATATCAAATTATATTGTAGTTTCTACTTGTTTCTTTTTCTCCCTTAATATTTTGTACGTTATTTCCTTCTCAACAAGTGGAACATCGAAAACTTGGAGATCGCAAGAACTCTCTTCTGAAAGAGGTATAGATTCTATGCATTATCAAGTAATTTGATTAATCTAAGAAAGTTTGCATTTCTGTTGTTTTTTTTGTTCTAAATCCAAATCATTTGGACTAGAGAGCTTTGTCTTTATCTCAATTGACGAAGTGTCTAGAAACACTAAGAAAAGGGGTTTGTGAACAAGCTAAAACAATGATAAATCAATGTGCCAGAGATCAACAACTAATATTCATTTTGACTTTTCAAGCTGTGTAACGATTACCCTAATGTGCACGCATATGAAATTCAATGCCAACTAGATGATGTGGTGGGTGCTCATGCATTCTAGCTCCCCAAGGTATTTTAAGGAGACTACATTTCTCAAGTGTCAAAACCACTATAGAATGTCGTTTCAAGAAGAGCACCAAAGAATGTCATTGTACAGGACTATGTGTCAACTAGCACCGAGCCATGGGTCTGGAATGTTCATGTTCCACAAACTGTAATTAACATTAGACGAGAGGACATGAATTCCACACTACAGCAACTGTAGAGCATTGCACTGGAGATCAACAAGTTGACCACCCAGACCTTATTCCACATGCAGAGGGTCGCCAACCAGGAGTTGGACGATCATCAGAAGGAGATCAACGACCAGTACCTGCAGTCGCACGAAGAAGAGGAGAAGTTGCAGAAAGAAGTAGAGGACTTGCACTACAGAAAGGAAACACTGACTTCCAACAAAGCACAGGAAATTGAGGCATTGAAGAAAGCACAAGAGGAGCTCAAGACGAAAACTGCAGAAGAAATAACAGAGCTGAAGAAAGAAACTGACATCCTTGTTATTAAAAAGGCGCACCTATTTGCTAGTCGCAGGGAGGTAGAAGAGGTTGTTACGGATGCTTGTCAACACATTCGTGAAAGCACAATGGAGTTGGATGCAATCGCAAAGGCAAAGAGACTTGGAGAATTTATCACACAACTTCAATAGGACAACATTACTTTGAACACTCTGGTCTACCCAAACACATCACCAAAGCAAGTTATTGAACGGAAGGGTGCCATCGAGGAGATTGCGGGACAGTTTGAAGAAATGGAGCTAGATTCCAAGAAGATTACTGAGGCGATGACACAATTTTGGGGCAGTGTCGTTCAAGATGAACAGTTAGACCAACCTACAAAGCAATTGCAGGAATTCGAGAACCAGTTGGCAACGCTGAATATGACATTGAGGACAATGCCACCAATTGTTTCGATTACGTGGTCCACAGAGTTAAAGGAGTTATAGCAAGAACAGGAGCGACAGTAGAAACGTAGTGACCAACTCGACGAGTTCCAAGAAATTGGAGCCCTACTGTTGGTAAAAGAAGTCCCTGCGCTACAGGTTGTGTAGGACGACAAGAAGGAATTAAATGCAAAGATGGTGGAATGCCCTTTAAAGCAGGATTTGCTTGGATGTTAGGACCTTGCTGAGAAAATCAAAACATAGGTAACATAAATTTCTCAGCAATACGACGACTTCAAGATTAAAATCAACCAATGTACCATGTCCAACTGACGTGGCTCGAGGGCGAGCCACAAGATTTTGTTGGGGGGCTGTTGGCAAGGGGTTTTGGACAAGTCCGTTGTGCAGCATCACGGATGCTGCGTAAGCTTAGAATACAACGCGTAAGTGAAAGATGGCGTGCAAGGCAGAAAATAGACTATTTTGAATATTTTTATGTCACTTTTTGTACTTTGGACCATATTTTGTGGATATTGGTCATTAGTTGGTAGAATTAGTTGCGGCATTAGTTAGAAGTGGACCATGAATGTAAAGGCGCAAGCCTATAAATAGAAGAAGAATTGTGAATGTTCATAGATCGTGTTCATCATAGAGAATCCTATACTGAGGATTGAAATGTTGTATGCTTTGGATCTGTGATTGATTGCGTATAAGTAATATGAAAAGACGAGGGTTGATCTGAATATTGTTATCTTTTTGTCTCTTTCTGTCTGTTTGTATCTGCAATCCAATGGTGAATGTGTGTGACATGAAACTATGATGCAATGTTTACTACTTATGAATGATGTTATTTTTCTAGATCTGTTTATGTGACAGCATGGTTAGTTATATGATGAATGAATGATGCGATCAATAATAAATGGTTATGTTGATTATTAAGTGATTGGTTGATATGAAAAGTTGATGAATTGTCGATGTCCATACTCCTCTTCTGTTCTACGGAAACTTGGTTCCGTCAGCCCTCCCTTGAATGTCTCAAGTGAGACTTCATCCGCTTTAAGGATGTTGTCGGATAGGGTAAAACCTGTCTGGGCCGGTGCTATGGGAGATCGTAGCGAGTTGAGCGTCGACAGAGTGTGAACCCTTGTCGACTGAGGTTTTGTTGGTTGGGTTTGTGACAACAAATTTCAAGGTAAACATTACATCTTAAAAACACAGGCTTTAGGGTTTTAAAGGTTTTTCTCCTATTGATAGAAGGAATTCTTCTTTTCACGGGTTTAAAAGTTGGGATTAGTTGATTCTTTCCCCATATATTCTTTAAATTTATAAAATGAGACTGAAGAAGTATTGTAACTGTCATGCTTGAGAAGCACAGGGTTCACTTCCTTCTATCCCTCCATTACTCTGTTTCAAGGTGAGAACAAAAATTATCGTATACTTTTCATGTCTGGAAGTCGTGTTTAAAATACTTTTGAGCACTAACATTTGCAAGCTTATGTGCATGTACCAAAATGGGGTGGCTCCTTCAATTGAATGGTGGATCTATTCTACAGATACAAGGTATGCTTCACTGTTTTATTACAAGTCTGTTGGCTGCAATCCAAGGTTTTTCTTAGCTTCGGTTTTGGAAGAAAGGGTTCTACGGCCTCTGTGGTTTTTTTAAAGATAAGTTTGTAGGACATACTGTAATTGCTTGAATCTAGTAAATGGATTTGTGATTGGAAGCCCATCGATGATTTAAAGGAACATTGTAGGGTTATTAAATTTTTAAATAAAAACTGGCACTCATCCTCCTCGATTTTGATTATAAGATTCAATTTAAATGCTAAGTTTTGATTATGATTTGATTCAAAGAATTGTTTGGCTGGAATCCAGTTCCAAGGACTGTAAAACCTAAAGATCTTTAATCGACTCTTGGTTTGTTGAGATTATATTCTTTGGATCTTAGTTAGATGTTTGTTTTGGATTGTTTGAATTTTGTGAATAATGGGGTTCACCTTTGTCATGACTATAAATTCATTCTTCAATCAGTTGATTATTTGATATTTAATGTATTTGAAATTTGGAAAAGAAGCCTCTCGGCTCTCCCTATCATCTCTGTAAAAATGCTTAAAGAGGAAAAACATTATGTTGATAGCTATTTAACTTACAGTTTATGACATTATGTAGAGGGTTTTGTATAGTTTAAAAATGGAATTTCTCTTTATAGGAAAGGAAATTGTGATTCCTAAAATTTATGTGCATAAAAATTTGAATAGTAACAACAGTTTATAAATCAAAGAATAATTAATAGGTTAAAAAAACTAATTAACGCCTCTGCGTATTTACAGTTTATGAATGCAACCATAATTATAATCTACTTTCAGAATTTAAATAACAAGACCAATGCATTAGATAAACGAGTAAAGAACCTGTCACTACTTATGGGAAAATGGAACTGAAGATCTCGTTCCTCCCAACCAACTCCGAAAGTAGCCAACCTTACTTGCTCCAGAACCCTCGAGCATGTTTGTTGAACAACAAGGGAAAATTCTAATCAATGTGCAATCTCTTTCTTTGCATCAAATAGATCATTTCCCCTCCATTGCAAACCTCCTACTTATTCGATGGAAACAATACTTTATAGCATTTTGCTTATGACTTGGTCATTTATGAGTCACCTGCTCATTAATGATTCACAAGGAGTCTCGGCCTGATTTTGGGGAAGACGGCTCGTGCATCACTTAAGTTTTTTCTCAACAGATTTTGTCATTTGTCATTTCCCCTTGTGGATCAACAAACACTCTTTTAACGACTACTTCAATTTCGATTCCTCTCAGTTATTTAATTAATAATAATAATAATTACATTACATTTATTTTGACTTAATTTGTCAAAATATATAAAATAATAATCAGAATCTTAAACAATTTAATAATTGTTTGATGTATTACCAGGAATCTGTTGTCATGGTCTTCAAATGGGCATACATGTCACTTATCTGCAAAACAATTCCACACATAATAAAAATATGTCATGTAAGCTCCTCTCTCAGCAAAATGCAATAATATTTCCACTTGGTATAGCTTACATTTCGTTGTTAATGTATAGATTACAGTCTTTCCAACAACAAGGAATATAACGGGAGGAATGATTGTTACCCTCCCTACCCATGTTCAATTTTAGTAAGTGACATTATGTTTTTGTGAGCCCCTATGTAATGCTTGATATACTCTTGTGTAGCCCCTTTGTAATAAATGTGTTGATGATGTAAGATGACCATACCTTAAAAAAACAAAGAATATAAAAGAAAAAAGCAAAATAAACCACAGCATTCAATGTGTGAAGGCTCAAACTTGGATGATGTCAGTGCACCACACATGCATGAAGACAGGTCATTGTATATAACAACACCTTACATTATTCTTCCAAATGGATTTGTACTTCAACGCCTGCCTTGATATGAAGTCAAATCAAGCACCCAAACGACTGATTGGTCCAAATACAAAATGATACTAATAAACTTAGATTAAATTACATTATTTTTTGTGAAGACTAGTCACGTTGCTCAACAACAACTAATAATATATTAAAATAATAATAATAATAATAATAATAAAAGAAGAAGAAAAAATAACCTTATTATACTACCCAAAGCTTTGGCATATAACATGATATGTTTAAGAAATATACTTATTAATTTGACCCACTTATAGCATGGGCTCTAAGACTCGTGATTTCTTCATCATAACGAAATGTCTAACATTATTATATAGCTTGGATTCTTCTTCTTTTTCTTACTCATGGTTTCTTCATCATAACGAAATGTCTCACATTATTATATAGCTTGGATTCTTCTTTTTTTCTTTTTTAGTCATCCACGTATAAAATTATTTTGACTGATCTATGTATAATATTATTTGAAATATAACTTACCGAATGCGTTGTTATTAATGATATATAGTATATAAATTAATCTGGTTTGAATCGTGATTTTTTACGGGAGTAAGCTAGCTATGGAGCAATCCTCCCTCATCGGATGGAGGAGGAGCAAAGTTAACGTTGACTTTGCTCCTCTTCCATCCGATGGAGGGAGGATTGCTCCATAGCTAGCTCACTCCCTTTTTACGTAGTGGAAATTTTATTTAATTATTTTTAAATAGAAAAATGTGTATATATTATGATTTATATATTATCATTGGTGGCAACTTGCACTTTGATGGTATATATTATGTTAATAATTTATTTTTGAAATTATAAATTAAATTAAATTAATATATTTTAAATAAAAAGTAAAATTTAAATATAAATATTAGTATTAATTATCATTTTTTTAATTATTTAAATTAATATATTTATAATATTATTATTTAAATCAAATTAAAAATTTTAAAATAGGTTAATTTGTTTTTAAAACTAATTTAAGAAAGAAACAATAAATTCATATATAATTGAATATAAAAACCTGTGTGATATCTTGATTGGCTTGGAATTCAGTTCAATGTTTAGACTCGTCAAACCTTATTTATTTCTGAAAGTATGAAATTGCTATTCAATATGATGTTGACATTTATTAATCTTTTATGTTTTGTCGTAGAGAGTTGTGTATTTTTAATATTGAGATTTAGTAATATTTTTTTTATATAATTATATTTAAAGATATTATTGATTATATTCTTAATATTAATATTATTAAAGAGTAATATATATTAGTAAAATATTAATTAATTTTCAAAAAGATTAAGGAATAGAATCTATGTAGAGAAGATAATATTCCATCCCCCAATTACTTAGGTTAAATCAAAATTTTAAAATCTTCATAATAACAATACAATACCTACTTGCAACTTAACTCACTAACATTGGTCATTCTTAACTTAGCAATTGTTTCGAAGAAGCTTAATTTTTTTATGATTTAGATCCATTTTATTTGGCATCATTAAATTGACTTTAAAAAATCTCTGTTAAAATTGTGATTGATATTTACAATCAAAATGAAAATAATGATTTTTCCTTTTTTTACTATTCCATGCAATTAGAAAAAAACCATTTAATTGTGCATTTAAATTGCTACATTGTCTAATAATATATTCGTAATAATTTAATACAACAAATCGTAACACATTAATACAAATTTATAATAAGAAACTCAAAAACTATTCAAAGAAAAAAAATTTAAATTATATTAAATTATCTATACAAAACACAATTATATTTTTGGATGATGATGATTAACATCCACTGAGACCAACTTTGGTTTATTGTACCTTAAGAAGGATAATACTTGGTTTACTTTAAAATCTTGTTCATGTGCTCAAAAAGCTTGCGAAGAAGCTTTCCAATTTCACTATAGTTTTGGCAAGTTAGGAGGTTATAAAGGTTTGTATAGTAGCAAAATACTATGAAACTCAGATCTAATGTGGGTGTAAGCAAGGCACTCTAAGATAAAGTGATTTTTCATCCTCAACGCTCATAGGCTCACACAGATGGCAAAACCTTTCTTCCCATGGAGTTTTAGGAATATACCAACGCCATGTTTCGCTATGGAGCTCATGAGAGTTCATTCTAATCATGGCTATATTAATTTTCTTCTGTGAGCTAGTTACTACCGAGAGATACTTCTGATCTTCCAAGTTAGGATTAATGACCTCCTTATAGTATCTTAATTTTCTCTTAACCGCTAAATTTCGCTCATACCAGAATTTCTCTTTAAACTTAGAAGTAATAATATTTTTGACATTATCAATGTTCTGCAAAATGTCATTTTCATCAATGCCCCAATGGTTTAACCAAGCCATGGTATCTTTACACCAACACCACTTGAGGCGTAGTTTGTTTTGACTTGAGTTTAAAGCAATTTTAGGAAGTCTATTGTTTCCCAAGCTATTTATTGTATGCTTGTACATCAGGTACCTAGTCATAGCCATGCTCTCGATGGGGGAAAGATCCACTTCTATAAGGAGAATAGGATAAAGCGTATTGCTATTAATTTTGAGGTTATAAGTTATAAATTGCTTCTAGATTTGCTCAATCGTCCTCCAAGATTCTCTAGAAATGTTGCACCCTCATAATTCACAACCATACAATATAACAGAGATGACAAGAGTTTCAAAGAGGAATTTTTTTTATCCCGCATGACCAGATTGCCTCATTTATAGTTATTTTCAAAACCAAAATAAACTTTCCACCCTCCATTAATCATTTTCTCAATGCTATAGTTGCAATTGAGCTTGTGATGAATATTAATTCCGAGATACTTGTAAGAGGTCACTTCCTCTAGATTTCTATTATCATAAATAAAATTTGCATAGGTGTCTTTCTTAGATTTTATAATCATGATTTTTGTCTTGTCGATGTTAATAGTCATACCCATGTTAGAGAAAAAATATTTAAGAATTCTTAATTGCTTATCAAGATCGGAAGGACACCTTGCCATAAGAACAATATCATGAGCATAAAGTAGGAGGATGATAACTATCTTAGCTAACATTGTACCGACGCAACCTATTTCTTCTAAACACTTATCTAGCTTATCAATGTAAATGCCAAAAAGGGTAAGGGAGAGTGGGCAACCTTGTTTAACTCCAATATTACAATTTATATATGTTGTCCACCCCTCATTATTCTTAAACTTGGCAATGACCTTTTCGTATAACCTTATCGCAGCAGCTCTCAAATCAAAAGGAGCCTTAAGCTCCTCTAGCCTATTCCACGGGTTATTTCTGGGCACTATATCAAAAGCTTTTATAAAATTCACAAAGCAACAAAATAGGTCAGACTTATTATTACGACACTCCTTTGCAATGATCCTAAATGTAACGAGATGGTATGTGGTTGAATGATTCCTTTTAAAACCTGCTTGTCCTTTAGCCTGCTTACCATCCATTTATATCCATTCATTGATCTTCTTTTATAAGATAATACCATATAACTTAGCTAAGAGAGGGCTAATCATAATAGTCTGATAACTAGAGGGGTCATTTTTATCACCACTTTTGAAAATAAGAATAATGAGGCTTTGAGTCCAAGGTGTAGGAAACCCTTGCTTGACCACTATATTAAAGAGATTGTGGATGTGCGGGATGAGGACAAGCCCTCTAATTTTTAAGATTTCCGCTCTGTAGCCTTCAATGTCTTTGGCTTTTCCATTTGCTAAGCACTTAACCCCAAAATCTGTCTTCTAACGAGAAAACTTCTTTAGTTGTAAGAAGGGTTTGAATTATATCTCTGATATCCGAAAATTCATAAAGCTTTTTAAGATAGGAATTCCAATCTTTTAAAGCAATTTTATTGTCTTCTTTTGTTTTGTGAGTTAAAATTTTAGAAGCACATTGTAAATCTTGTCCTCAACTATCAGCTCAAAATAATTCCATAACATAAACTAATAATCCAACCTTTTCTCACTTTATCGCTAATCCATGGACCACCCAAGCTTAACTAAAATGGATAGGCTAACCATTTTTATAATTTTTTTTTGTCTTAAATCTAATTAAATTTCAATAAAAATCATTGAAATTATATTTATTAATGGTTGAGATTGCAATTTGATTCATATTAATAACCATAAAGAATTCAACTAGCATTTAAACTTTGAAAAAATAACTTCCAAATACTTAAGAGGAAAAAATATATATATCAAATAATTTCAATTTATTTCTTTTAACTTTATTAATAATCATTAATAAATTTAAAATTAATCTCAATATACTCGTATCAAACTAAAATTATATATTTTATAACTAATTTTAAAAATTCTTTTAATGTCCAAGCTGTTTCCATTAACACTTACCATTAATAAATTTAAAATTAATATAAATATATCCATATCAAAACTAATATCCTATATCTTACAATTAATTTTAAATGTTCCTTTAATATTTAAGATACCTATATCTTACAACTAATTTTATATATTCCTTGATACTTCCAAATTATTGTCAATAATATCAACTTTAAAATAAATTAATATATGAAAAGTAATTAATGTCACACTCACGAGATAGAACGGTTGACTGGCAGGCAGGGATCAAGATTGAAGGGCTGGTCTTAATTTCATATTCAAGGTTATATATTCATGCAGCCCTTCATTGATGAAGGGCTTTCAAAAAAACTCACATTTCAAATGACAGTAATAGATTAATTGCACACTTCATTAAAGTATCTGAAGTATCTGAAATATGGGCTTTTCCCTTAATACCTATGAACACATTGAAGTAAAAAGGCAAGGGTCAGATAAATACTCTTCATAGCATGTAGACGAAGATCTGGAGAAGCATTAATAATTCCTAATTGATAATTGTCTCAATGGTTTAACTTGGATTATAAAGGATTAAGTAATTTGATACTCTAATTTGGAAATAATTGTCGAACATCTTCCTTCACCCAAATAAAATTTACACCCAGGAAGATTTCAACTTGAACTGAACATCACTGAATTCTATCCCAGCCATTAAATTTTTATCTGGCGAATACTTCTACACCTAAATTATAGTTATAATTTTACCATGCCTAGAATCATTTTAGAGGGCCGCAAATCAACCTAAAAACTCAATAAAATTGAATCCATAATTTGTTTTTGTTCTAAATTCCACCCATGGCTACCTATTCCCTGCAGAGACAACGCTGAGAAATTGTTACTTTTATGTATGATGATTCTGCCAATTCTTCTCTTGTTGAGCCCGCTAACAAATATTAACAGAAGTATCTCCCCAGCGCCACCTTCTCCACTTGAGTAGCGAATCAGCGATTATATGGAGTTAATGTCTAGAATTGGAAGAAGGCAAATCACATAGTTAATGTCTATGGGTTCTAGTCCATCTAACTACATAAGATAATTGATGGGCAACCTTGCTCATCAAGAAAATAAAATTAATGGGAATCCTTTCTCAGGATTCACAACACATGGAAAGTTGGACGAGGAAAAATCTGTTTCAACAAACTATTTTTTAATCTTTGTATCTTTCATGAGCATGATTGAGAATCCCCGAGGTAAACCTTTTTCGGTGTACAAAACCGTCTGGTGATTTCATGGACAGAAAAGGCTCCCAAATCCATGAATTTCCTGATAATGGCAAGTTGCTACAATGTCTACGGGGTTTTCCAAGACAATGAGCTCTACCAGAAGACCTTTGGCGATGAATCCAAGCGCGAGAAGTTCTTGCGATGGAGGGTTCAGCTTCTTGAGAATGGCATCCAGCAGCAGCTTAGTTTCAGTCCAAGAGGCATTAGCTCCATGGTTCAAATCACTGATCTCAAGAATTCGGCTGCTACACTTGGCAAAAAAGAGCTCAAACAGGCCGCAGATCAAATTCTCACAATACTGCAAGATAATTACCCCGAGTTCGTTGCCAGAAAGGTACAATTGGCAACGGAGTTGCCTTTCATAAGGCGGGTTTGCCCTTTCAACAAAATGCATTTCGCAT
Source organism: Pseudotsuga menziesii (assembly GCA_001517045.1). Classification (NCBI taxonomy): domain Eukaryota; kingdom Viridiplantae; phylum Streptophyta; class Pinopsida; order Pinales; family Pinaceae; genus Pseudotsuga; species Pseudotsuga menziesii. Next base: position 417,122 of record LPNX010325073.1, on the reverse strand, counting down.
GCATCAAAAATACAAGTACGGTTGAGTAATGAAACAACACAGAAAACAGATGCTTTTGCGAATCAGGGAAATTCGAATTACAGCGCATCATCTCAAGCGAACCCCGGTCCCCAATTCCTGACAATTCGCAAACCCCAACGAGAGCAAACCCCAAAAGAGGAAAAAGGAAACGCTTGGAAAACGCATAAAACAATTAATTAAGAAGAACATGGATACCTCAGACCTGCAGAGGAAAACAGGATGCAGATAGACCTATGCAGACTCCAGAGGTCACCGACTCACCACCGCCAGGTCCGCCACGCCCAACTTGGGGTCCCCGACGTTCACCACCATAAAACATAGATTGCGTAACAACTACAGCAGAAAAGCGTTTGATACACTGAGCGAAACCCTCGTTGGGATAGAAATCAAGAAAACAGGAGCTGCCTTAGATTGCCTGTCTCGAGATGCCCTCACGCTCCACTTGAAACTCGCAGTGACTATTAGATCGGATTTATGGTCAGTAGCAGATGCCCGCGCCTCTCTCAAGGCGAGTAACCAAGAAACAAAAACGCGCAACAAACAGTCAATGAAACTCGCTAAAATGAAACACATCCCCATTGCCCAATAGTACACCTGCGCAAGGATTTGATAACAGTAGGAACTTGGGGCGCCCAGGCGAGTGAAGAGTTAGAGTAGCTCTGGAATTAAATTCTGGAATTAATGGTAACTACTAACGAGTGACACGTAGCCTGGTAGGAGTCCTGGCTGTCACGGACCACGGTTCACCCATAAAAAATTTAAGACGGATGGTAACGAGTGACACGTAGCCTGGTAGGAGTCCTGGCTGTCACGACTCACGAGTCACGGTTCCGGGTTCACCCATAAAAAATTGATGACGGGCGATTTTAATGACAGCCCTTTAAATGTCATTTAAATTTAAATAAATAAATTTTTTTTTAAATGTCAAAAATTCAAAATTGCATTTTATATGACGGGGAAAATTGAGATGCCACTTCACCGACGGGCTGAGAGGCCTTTGACGGGCGCTGACGGCCTCAATTTTGAACCCTGCTGGCAGGTATGTTTCGGTTCAACGAATTCGCTTACATTGCCTCGATTTAATTGTCTTCTAATTTTGTTCATTTTTTATTAAATATCTCGACCAGGAATTCTCTCCAAACCTATGGAAGAAATTCTAATTTATAATTGAAAAATATTTTGAGTTATTTTATGATTAATAAATATTTTTTGGAAAAAAATTTACTTTGTAATTACAAAAAAAAAAAAGTTAAGAATTGAATTTGATGGATTTAATATTTTCCATTTTAAAATAATGGATTACAATTTTTGCTTTTTTTAAAGTAGAAATGTTTTGGGAATGTGAACGGAATGTTTTTGGTTTTAATTTGTAATCTTCTATATGTGGTTTCAAAAACTATTTTAAATTTAAATAGAGCTGACTTGTTATTTTTTATAACATTTTGTTATTTTTTATAACATTTTATTATTTTTTATAAAGGACACATGTCAGCTCTAGGATAAGCATAGAAAAGGACTTATACATCTCCCCATAGTGGGGTTATCTTGATCATGTGAATATATTTTTTTACTTTTGATGTTTCTTGCACTATTTTCACATAAATAAGATTTTGGATTTCTTTAAAAAAAAATGGATAAAATGATTTCAATAATTAATTTTGGTTTTATACCTCTTTTGGATATGACTCTTACAATTGGAACCAATATAAATTCATCTTAACCATAGATATACCAAATATAAAAAAGAATTATGAGGACAATAGTTTTATTTGACTGATAAATAAATATTTATAAAGTAAGCATGTATTAAATTCTGATAGTATGTAGGACCAAAGTACATTATAAAGATTGAATTAATCTTCGATCAAGCACCCTACTGGAATTTGCAATTGGTTTTTTTCTCCGACGATCCTCCGTGGTAATATAGGATTCATGAAAAATCAAAAAGTGCTTGATATTCAAATTCATCATGAAGACCAAAATAAGAAAGGACGGTATAGATTGAAATGATAAATAATTTTCAAAGTCCCGATGTCAATATGGGTGGCATAGCTAATTTATAGAAACAATGGAATGGGGAAGAATCAGTGAATTCAGATTGACATACAAAGTCAAATCTAGATTCGTATTGCTTTTGTTTTTCTCAACCATACCGTTGTGTAAGACATTCTTAATAGAGAATTGAATGACTCAATCGAAAATTTTTATACAACCACCCTTCAATGCAACAAGTGGTCTCAACATTCTCTAAGTGACCTTAGTTCAATATATTAATATTTTATTCCTCATAAATATCTAATAAGATTATGTGAATTATAGTTCAATATATTCAATATCTCATAAATGCCTAATAAGCTTATGTGAATTACATTTTAATATTTGGTATTCAACATTTTGCATTATTTTGTTGTAACTTTTGTCATGGCCATTGCTTCCTTGCTCTCTCTCGGCCAATAAGAAGGGACCCTAATTAAGAGTCCTTTCTATCTTCCAATAAGAAGGGCCTTAAACATAGCTCTGGTTTTTACCATAACTTCTATACAGCTTTTCTCTGCCATATGCAACCTTCTAATTTCAATTATGGTTATTTCATCTTCTCTTGTAGTTCCATGTTGATAAGATTGATTTTCTCTACCTCTGCGTATTTTCCCACGGCATTGTGAATGGCTTTGCCTCCTCTTCAAGAGAATGCCTCTAATTGATTTGTCTTTGGAACAATACAGGAAAAACAAGTTAGTAAGGCCCTTAGGGATTCCAAAATAAGTCCTGCAACTTTTGTTATGTTGAGAAGTCTATACTACAATTTTTTCAATAGTTTTACATGCGTTTATCTCCTAGATTTGAAAGCAATGAACCATTTTTATTCATTCAAATCTTAAAAAAAAACATAATGCACATAAAATAAATAAAATATGCACTTGTCGTTGGTTGTGGAGCCTAATCTTTCTGATTCATAGATGTAATTCCAGTCGTGTTTGGATCCCAACACCTAACGAGGAGGTGTGGGGGGATTCCCCCCACTATAGTCGTTAGGGTGGTCCAGGGATTTTGGGAGCCCCCCTGGCAGGGGTTCAGGGGAAGCACCCCCATAGCAAAAATTTAGGAAAATATTCCTTGTAAAATGTTGTAATTTCAAAGTCATGACTTGGTCAATAATGGTGATTTACGGGCCCATGGTTTTGGGCAGCCCCTGGTATTTTCCCATGGTATTCCCTTTACAAAAGGAAGGAATTGTAATACGATTGTGTATTGTATTGTAACATTGTAGAAACAATATCTATGCTTATGTGAGGGAGACTGTGAGAGAGTGAAAAGGAAGCACAATAATAAAGGACTAGCAATTTTTGTGTGGACGTAGTCCATCTTGGGTGAACCACATTATATTTGTGTCTCTCTTGTAATGTGTTTTGATATTTGCATCTTGTTTATTGTTCTTGCTTTGTGATCATGTGCTTTCTAACATTTGTGCCTTCACAAATTGATCAAGATTCTCTTTTGGTATTTGAAATTGTATGTTATATCCTCTATTGAAAAATAAAAGATAGAAGCTTCATTTCCTCTGGTTACTTATTGTCTCAAAGAATTATCTTGTTTATCCTCAAATACCAAACATGGGATAGTTGACATAATCCCCACTGAGTGTGGACAATTGATGCTCTATAGCTGGGTTTGTTGATTAATATCACACAAGTTTATTAACAAGGGCCTCTTGTTGTAAAACAATAATATCCATAGCTTGCCTTTGTCTCTTTCACCAATGTGATCTCCTTTGGTAATTGGAACATTTCTCTATTCTAATAACCATGCAAAGAATTGGGCACTGCCAAATGGAGAACATATGGTTGTCATGTTAGGTGGATTCACAATGAAAATTTAACATGTGTTTGTGATACTAGAGTTAGATGAAGTTAGTCTTGTTAGGGTAAAAAATCAATAGCTTATTTCCTCATAAGAATGGAAATTTGTTAGTAGTATTTTAGTAAAGAACAAAGTTTTAAAATAGAAATACATATATATGATAATTGGCAAAGATGCACATAACTTGAAAAACATTAATAATCCCAATTAGACAATCAAGACCCAGATAAGATTGTGGGAAAATCTTGGGACAAAATTAACCTTTATTGATTCAAGAATTTCATTATTTTGGAACCTACGTCCTACTAAAGATCTCACAAGTTAGATAGATATTGGAAACTATTTAGTTTTGTTTTAAATACTTAGAAGATGAGAAATGCATGGATTGTATCCATAGCTAATGAGGATAGAACATTATTGCATGTTGTTGCACAAGTGAAAATATGGAAACTCAAAGCCTTCTACACTATGAGATGTTATAATATGAATAATAACACATATACACATAAAATGAATACATTTGATGGAGAATACTACTTAGTAAAAAGGAAAAATATAACTTTGGCCATTTATCTCTACTAACTAATAAGATGTACAAATGCTAACGTCTATAATTTTGTGGAAGTCCCAACTACAATAACTTATTTTTGATATATATATTTTTTCAAGAAGAAAAAGTGCACTTTCTTGATATTCAAAAAAATCAAAGTTAACACTTACATATACATGATAGAGCTTATCAATGTTTTCCAAAGTACTAAAAAAAGAACTCTTCAAAGGAGCACATAAATAGAGTCTCTCTGTCAAATAAAAAAGATAAAATCCAACAACCAAAAAACAAAGAAGAACAAAGAAGGATGTTGCTACCTAGTGCTGGAATTTGACGGGTAACTTTTAGTAGACTGTTTTATTTTGACCGTCAAATACGGTTAAAAATTTTAGTTGACTATTTTTTCTGAAGGGTAAATTTATCATTCAAACCTATTTTTAAAGGGCAATATAATTTTTAAAACGTCATTATATTACTATTATTTTTGAAGGGCAACAAAATTACCAAAACTTCATTATAAATTACTACAAGTAAATTAGTAACATCAACACTTTTATCTTATTATTATATAAAATTATATTTTCCAAATTCCAACCATACTTTTATTAAAAAGAAAAATATTATTTTGTAGGTTTTCTTGATTTTTTCAAAAAGCAAAAAAGCTCATATAACAATGATTTTTCTATATTTTTGTTTTTTTACTATTGTAATTAGCATCTACATAGCACAAATTTCAGTGCTCAATGCTCAACTAAATGATTTGAAAGTTGGAAGTGGAATTTGGAAGGCTAGAGCTGGAGCCTAGAAGCTCTTGGAGTTGGAGAGTGAACACTAGAGTTTGGACTTTGGACACACAGTCTTGAAAAGCATTATCAAGATTCAAAGGTACTGCTTGAAGAATTTTTTTGGTTTAGATTTAAAGTTTTTTTTTAAATCTATTGATTTGCTTAAAATCTACTATGATTTTTTGTTTTTTTTCTCTAATGTACATATATTTAAACTCGATCGATAGTACATAGCTGAAATCTTTTAGTACAAGTGTATTTCCAGGTGCAACAAACCTCATTCTTCCTGTTTATTTTATTTGATGCAATTCTTCTACATCCTTCCTCTGCTACTTCCCCCTTGTGAGATAAACTGGACCCTTCTCTATAACATTATTTCTCTCACCTTATCAAACTAACCTGGGCGAAACTAACCTCCACAATATCCATTAGCCAAACCCAAAATTGCCATCGGTGCCACCAAACTCGGGATAACCTGATCACCATCGAACATGTCACGATTAAAACAACCTCATTTCTGGTCATGTTAAAGAGAGTAGTACATGTATCAAAACCTTCCTGGGTGCGTGGTGGATGAGCCATACTATTAAAATAGTTTCACCTCACATCATCTTACAACTCTTCCTAGCATAAATATCACAACGATTCATTCATGGACTAGATTACCACCTCCCTACCTGTTTTATAGCTCCATGAAGTACTTGTATTGAGTGAGATTCCTCTTGTCATTTAATCCACAAAAACTTAGCTAGCAATGTCTCAAATAAGCATAAGACTGCTTATTTAAGACAACCAACGGTAATTAAGCCAAATAAAAGTGAAACTCCTCTAGGTTTTTTAACTTTGTCCTTCAAGCTCAGTAAAATATAGTTTTCTTGCCTCCCCTGCGTGATAAACAAAAAAAAAATCAACTTCACATAATCTAGTGGTTCAATTCTGGAATTAAAGAATCATTTTTATGTTTATTTATGCTTCATTATTTATTTATTTTTGCATATTATGATGTGTATTTATTATTATTATTTTTAACTTATATTTTTATATAATATTAATTTAATACATAAATAGTATATAAAATAAATAGGAATAAAGTTAAAGTTTTTTTTTGTAAATAAAAGATGTTTTACTGCTTAAAACAGTTTACAGTGGAGCGAAAAAACCGCAGGCCCTACACAACCTGCTCAGGATTCTTCCCTTCCCATTTACATTCAGACTACTAGATATTCCCCAACCCAAAAAACTGGGAGAGTTCCCACTGTGGAGATCCCAATCCCTGAAATACATACAGAGCTACCGTCCTAAGTGCTGAAAGCATACAGATAACAAGACTAAATAGACCTACAGGTTGAATACATAGCCGCATAGACACAGACAAAAAAACAAAAGAGATCACGTCGGGGGCTCAAGGAAGCGTTGGGGACCCTAGGCTTGGGTCTTCAAATTGGCTTCGTCCTCCCGGACGCAAAACCACTTCTACCCTGCGCACCTCTGGAGTAGTGCAGATGTTCCTCCCATTGGCGCGTCGACTCGACCCCCCCACTGCAAGCTGCTCCATCCTCGAATGATACAATGCAATACCTAAGCAGGACGCAATTTGGTCCACCTTTCGATGCATGAGTCGGCAATCCGAGCTAAGAGCTTCAACCTTACTGCGAATATCTCGACATTCTTCATTGTGTTCCTTCCAAGCCTTTACAGGCTCTTCATCTCCCTCCTTCTTCGTCATTATCTCTGCAAGCTTCTCCTCCACTTTTGTTGTTGCACTGAGGTTCGACTGGGTAACCAAATTCATGAGAACCCAGTATATCATCACCAGCCTGTCATGGACCGAGGCTCTCCCCGCAGTGGAGCCCAGGTTGGAGATCCAGCCATCCACCTCCTCGCGTACCTCCTCAATCGACATAGACTTCACCTAGTCCCAGAGCGCTTTTTCCACGTTCTCCATTGCAATCCTGGAAATGAGTGGGATTCGGTCTTTGAAAGCCTCCGTAGCTGCCTGAGCCTGCAATTGGGCCCTAGTCGCCACTCTCTTCCTCTCCCGAATAATATCTTTACCTTTACCTCAGCTAACAGTCGATCCCATACTGCCCCCTGGTTTCCCCAGACCACCTCAAGGCGGGGCCATCTTACACTTCACAGACTTTCTCCTAACTAAAACACTCAATTCTCCTTCTACCCACAGCTCACACTCTAAACTTAGCAGTCTGTCTCTAATGATCCTCTATGCGCAGGTAGTTGCTTCTGCAACCTTCTTTGGATAAATAACCAAAATTCCCACAAATGTGTTAACGGTTCCGTCCCGAGCAATGATGGCCCATATCCAGCCACCTTCTGTCCCCGTACCTCGCATGGGATACATTTTTAATCCATGGTTTAGCAATCTATGTGGAGTCTGAGCGACCTTTCCTCTCATGACCTCCTTCATACCCTGTCTTAATGGTTTGATGATAATATTGGATTACCATGATCTGAGGCCACATGCAAAACACATGTTAAAGGAGTCGACGCGTGGGAGGACCTTGCTGCCTCCTGTCCCTGCCACATTCCTCTCTCGCACTTCCCATCATCTGCCCCCTGTCACCCACATCATGAGTGGCCAGTTGATGGCATCTGGGAATCCACTGCTCCCCCTCAAATTATTCTAGCCGTCCCCTCCGACTGGCCCTAACGTCATTGACACCGACGTTAGCCATTAAATCCGCCACCTGGTTTGCTTCTCACCTGACATGGTGAAAGGATAGCGTCGGATACGTCACTACCATGGATCGAAGGTCATCCAGCCTACCAGCAAGGCGCCAGCTGGATGCCACCTTCTCCGTTGATTTTCCATTAGCCATCTGTTGTGCCATTTGGATGAGGATCCTAGAATATCCTTCTACTATCACTGACAACCACCCATTCCCAATGATAATTTCAATGCCCTGGATCATCCCTTCCAACTCTGCTGAGTTATTGGTTTCTGTTCCTAACGAACAATAAAAGACCTGAATAATTTCTCCATTACAGTTCCTACAGAACCCTCCATATCCTACATCCCCTGGATTGCCTCTGGCCGCTCCATCAAAATTTACCTTGAAGACCAAACTCGGTGGGGGAGACCACGACATCGGGCTCTCCACTCTGCAGGATTTGGGTTTTTGGAGTAGCTCATTGATGACTCCCCTATCCAGACCCCATGCCTCCGCTATTCTCTTTTACAGCCCTATGAATTCCTTATCCTCATCACTCCATTGCATATTGTGCATTGTCTCCATCAAGTTGGTTGTTATGGTTTTCCAGGATTCCTCATGAGAGTGCTATTTTCCCCTAAAAATTTTGTTGTTCTGTTCCTTCCAGATTACCCATATCACCGTGCCTGGAAAGGCTTGCCATAGAAAACATAAGATATTGTTTTTGAAAGCCTTGTGGTTCCAGTCTCTTAAGGTTTGATTCGGGCTCCCTCCGCTTCGATTACTTTTCCTGAATATTTGCGCTCCTTTGTCCCAAAGGTTAGAGGCGAAAGGACACACATCAAGAAGATGGCCCATGCTTTCCTCCTGGTTAGCACACAACACACACCAAGATGGCCCCTGAATCCCTCTGCGCCTCAGGTTTTCCCCTGTTATTATTCAGCATCTAGCCACAAGCCAACAGAAGGTGGCCACCTTCGACCAGGGATTGGAGTCCCATACTTTCCCCCAAATCTCATGTTCCTCAGCCTGCCCCCTTATTTTAATGTTATATGCCTCTTTTATGCTAAACGTCCCCTTCTGAGAATATCCCCATCTGTGTCTGTCATCCCCGTTCCTGATTCGAACACATCATTCTTGTAATTCCTCCCTAAAGGCTCTAATGTCTTCTGCCAAAATTTGATCGTCCTGATTGATCAGCATCATCCACTTTCACCTATCGTTCTGAGGATTTCCTTCCTAGTACTGATGAACCTTTTCTTTGCCTTCTTCCAAACATCTGATCCTGATATGATGCCACTTTGGGTCAGCCCCTAGCTTTGGGAGTTGATTCCAGGAGTCGTCCCAAAAGTTGGCAAGGTTTCCAGATTGAATTTCCCATAAACTGTGCTCCTGGATCAATCTTCGGACTTCCCTCGCCTTCTGCCATATGTGGGATCCCTGGGGGTCCCCATTGAATCGAACCAACTGAGAGATTGGCCATCCCCTTGCATATTTAATATTCCATATATTGTCCCAAGGCTCCTGCTTATAATTGCACCACCGCCACCATATCTTGGCTCCCTACATGTCCCCCACCACTTCGGGGTCTCTGAGGCCAAGGCCCCCTTTCTCCTTAGGCATGCTTACCTTCTCCTAGCTAACTAGGGAAAATTTTGCTTTACTCTCTCTCCCAGCCCATAGGAAATTTCGTTGGATGCTTCTGATTTCCTTTAAAACTGACTTTGGAGCAAATAGTACTGAGAATAGATACATTGACATGTCTTGGAGGACTGACTTGACCATCACTAACCTCCTAGGAAGGTTTAGTGGCTTGAGAACCCAAATCGCCAATCTAGCCTTTACCCTATCCAGCAGATCCTGCTAGGAAGCCTGCCTAATGACTCCTTGTCCCAAAGGGACCCCTAGATATTTAGTTGGCAAAATCCCTTTTCTGAAATCCCAATATTCTCCCAATGTTTCTCTAGGTTATGAGTGGAGTGTTGAAGAAAAATATATGGGACTTCTCTGGGTTAACTTCAAGTCCCAACGCCTTGGCAAAGGTCACTAGACTAGTTTTGTAGGCTCTCGCCTCTTGGACTGAACGGTGCCCCATCAACATCATGTCATCCACAAACTGTTGGTGAGTTTTCTTATCCATATCCTCATAAAATGATAGTCGTATGATCCTCCCCTGTCCTGCCTGAGCTTTGATGAATTTGATTAACCCTTCTACAGTCAGAATGAAGAGAAATGGGGATAGGGGGTCTCCCTGTCTGATCCCCTTGGAAGGCGAGAAAATCCTTGTCGAGGAGCTGTTTAGGAGGATTGAGTAGAAAGGAGAGAATACCAAACCCATGACCCACTCCACCCATTCCTGACAGAATCCAAAATCCTGAAGCACCCTCTCCAAATACTTCCAACTGAGCTTGTCATAAGCTTTGGCTATATCCAATTTGATAAGCATGCATGGGCTTCTAGTGCATTTTAGTGAGTGAATAGATTCCTGTACCATGATAATACCATCCAGGATTTTTAGTCCTTCAACAAAGCCTGATTGCTCCAAGATAATGAGCCCCGGAAGTAGGGGTTTAAGTCTATTTGCTATGACCTTAGCAATTTTCTTGTAAATCACATTACAGAGAGCTATGGGTCTAAACTTACCTGGGACGTCCGCACCCTCACTCTTTGGAATTAGAGATAGAAAATTTGCATTGAAAGCTTTAAGCACTCCTATACTTATCCGTGATTCCTCAACTATGGCCCAGACCTCCTCTTTGATCATGTCCCAGAAAAAATGAAAGAAGTTTGATGTGAACCCATCAGGGCCTGGAGCTTTCCCTTGAGCCATCTGCTTCATTAACTCCTCGACCTCCTGCATGGAGATAGGCTTGGTGAGGCTCTCACTGTCCTCCCTCGATACTGATCTAGGAATCAATGTCAATATCCTGTTCCCTCTCAATATTGTCTTCTGTCATGATTTCCTTGAAATGATTGACTAGCTCCTCCTCAAATTCTTCCCAGGTTCCCATTTGTGTCCTATTGGGATTTTTAAGATTGTAGATCTTTGACCCCAGCCTATTGCTAACCGTAGAACCATGGAATAATTTGGTATTTTTGTCTCCCTCCCTCGGCCATTTGACACGTGACTTCTGTTTCCAGAAGATTTCCTCCTGTCTCTCTATGGCTTCCAGCTGGGTACAAAGGTCTTTCTCCTTTTCTTTCAACTCCAGGCCCCACCCAGATTCCATCCCATTTTTCTAGATGAGATTCATTTCCTGAACAATCCTTTTTTTGTCCTCAAATATGTTGCCAAAGTCTTCCTTGTTCCATGTACGGATCTTGGCCTTTAGTGCCTTGAGCTTCTGTTGGAAGTTGTACATCCTTGTCCCCCCTAGGTCATCCATCTCCTGCCACCACTTCTATACTAGACCCTTGAATTCCTTGTGTTCTAGCCAGAACTGTTCAAAGCGAAAAGGTTTAGGCAGTCGAGCTGCCACCCCATCCCATCTTAAGCACACGGGCTAGTAGTCAGAGCCTGTCGCTGGGATCACATTCGCCCTAATCTCCCCTGCACCCCTAACCATATTATTTGTTACCAGGAATCGATCTAATCTCGAGGCAACCAAGTGGTCTCCTCCTCTCCTATTGTTCCAAATAAACCACCCACCCCCAGTTTCCAAGTCCACTAGGGCGCTTTGGGCGAGGGCTTCCTGGAATTCCTCCTGATATTTGTCCAGCATCCTTCTTCCCCCCTTTTTTTCCTAGAGAGATGTTATCAGATTAAAATCCCCACCTATAATCCAGTTTCCTTCCTTGGCCATTGCATAGAGCCAGCGCAGGTGATGAACAAATGCCTACTTTTGTGGGAAGGCACTCGTCCCATATATATTCACAATCGTCCCTCTGATTTCTGTACCTAAGATTTGGAACTTTGCTAACAGGGAGAAATGACCAGCTCTCCACTCCAGTAGATCCACCTCTCTGGGTTTCCATAAAATGGTCATACGCCCTTTCGAGCTGTCTGTGTCTAATGCCATAACCTTACTACATTTCCATATCTTTTTCCCTATATTCTGCATTGTCTCAAAACTACACTTGGTTTCTTGCAAAAAGAGAATGTCTGGTTTTTCCTGCTTTATTTTCCTAACTAGGGTTCTAATCTTCCTTGGGTGATTACACCCCCTAATATTCCAGGTAACTATATTCATAGGGTAACTTTACTTACTTCAGAGAAGGCCACCTTGATCGTGGGATACTGGACTGATTCGATTAGCTTGACTCCAATTTCTGCTATCCTCTGCTTGTTCATTTTCTAACCTCTCTTATGTTCCTCTTCCGGCGTTTTCCTCCTGCTACCCTTCTACCCCTCCACACTTATCCCCAGATCCTTGTGAGATTTAGATCGGATAACTACCTATTGTAAAAGTTCAATCTTATCTCGGGATACATAGCCCAAGCCTGCTTTCCTACATTCTTCTTCCAAGGTGTCCAAATCCAGATCACCGAGATCCATGTCCTCAACTTCTTCTTCTTCCATGATGACTAGCCTGTTGCCACTGTTTCTCTCAGCAGTTGCCTCCTTCATCTCGATCTCCTGGGCTTTGGCTGAATCTCCTTCTTCTTTCACTTGCTCCTCTTCCACTTCCTCCAAGACCTAGAAAGGGTTTAAAGAGCTCGTGGGTTTTCCAGATCCTTCCTTACATGCTCTCTGCCCTCCATTACTCCGGCCCCTCCTCCTATTTTTGACCTGAGTGAATCCGTCATTTGCTGGTGTCTCCTCCTGACCCTGTGCTTTCTTCTCCTGACTCCCTCTTGGGCAGTTCCTCCCGAAATGGTTATACTCATGGCACATCCTGCACCGGAAGGCCAACTGCTCATAGTCGATTTGCTGGATCCATTCCTCATCATCCCAGTTCAAGCTGATTGCTTCAGGGAGGTCCTTCGAGAGATCCATAAACACACATATTCATGCAAACGTGGTATACCTTTGGAGCCTGGTTTGCTCAGTGACTTTCACAAATTCCCCAATTGAATTCCCAATATCACGTAGGACTTCCATATCCCAGTATTCCCCGGGAAGACCCACCAGGTGAATCCACACCGAGGCTACTGTCATATCCTCTGATTCAAGGTTGAATCGCTCCTTCCATGGCCAGAGGTAAAGCCCTGCCGAGAAGAAAAAATATGGCCCTCCTTCCAATATCCTGTCATGATCTTCCTGATTGAAGAAGATGATGGTGAAAAAACCCTTCGCTCCCAATTGCAGGTCATAATGACCCTTTGGGCTCCATGTGCTCTGAATCCAACAAACCAGATCTTTCTCCCTAGGCCAGATCCCCACAAATTTCCCAATTAAGGCCTTCTCCTTCCACATCTCTATTTTCCCTCGGATCGATTCTGATCAGATCTGGATCGTCGGGATCGTTTGTGCCCTCGAGAGGCATCCTCCCACGCCCAATCTCCTCCCATCGTATGTCCCCTCTTTGCCCCCACTATTTCCCGTCAACCCTTGGCTCCTCGATGTGGCCCTCGTCATGCCTGTACGGGGGGGTTCGCATCCCCCACCCCTCCTGAGCCAAGCACAGATCGCTCCGGCACTTTCCCTTCTCCCCGCACCGTCAAAAAATCAACCTCCCGTCAATTTTCATAAGTTCTATCACAATGAAAGTTAATGTTAATAAGGTAAGAACAGTGAATATCAGGAATAAAGTTAAAGTTAAATGTACATGATAGATATTAATAATGACCATTTTTTTATTTTAATATAAAAATATCAAAAAATTTATTTTGAAAAAAATTTGAAACAAAAATTAATTATTGAAGGACAAAATTTTTAGCAAACCTTCACTTTTAAAGTGGGTAAATTTTTTAGAAAACCTTTACTCTTGAAAGGTAAAATTTTAAACAAAACGTTTCATAACAGGCAATATAAAATATAAAAAAGTTAAAAAAATATATTTTAATGAATAGAATAAAAACCAAATTCCAGCACTGTTGCTACCCCCAATAAGCTATTTTTATTATATATATTTTAGTCTTATTAAATATATGCAATAAAATAGGCACAACTTCCTTACAATAGCAAAGTGTCCCCCAAAATTCTCTGGATTCCAGCTCTCATCTCCGAAGGATGCTGCTGTGGAAGAGATGGCTTCCAATGCTGGAATTTGGTTTCTATTCTACATATCAAAATTTTTTTTTTAACGTTTTGATATTTTATATTGACCGTCATGAAACGTTTTGTTTAAATTTTTACCCTTCAAGAGTGAAGGTTTGCTAAAAATTTTACCTTTCAAAATTTAATTTTTGTTAATTTTTTTTTAAAATAATATTTTTTTGACATTTTTTATATTAAAATAAAAAATGGTCATTATTAATATCTATGGTGGTACATTCACTTGATTCCTTTTTATTTTATATAATATTTATGTATTGAATTAATATTATATAAAAATATAAGTTAAAAGGAATAATCACATATACACATCATAATATGCAAAAATAAATAAATAATGAAGCATAAATAAACATAAAAATGATTCTTTATTTCCAGAATTGAACCACTCGATTATGTGAAGTTGAAATTTTGTTTTTTTGTTTATCAGGTATGAGAGGCAAGAAAACTATATTCTACTGAACTTGAAAGACAAAGTTAAAAAACCTAGAGGAGTTTCAAATTTATTTGGCTTAATTATTGTTGGTTGTCTTAAATAAGCAATCTTATGCTTATTTGAGTCATTGATAGCTAAGTTTTTGCGGATTAAATGACAAGTGGAATCTCACTCAATACGAGTACCTCATGCAACTATAAAACAGGTAGAGAGGTAGGTGGGTCAGGTGGTAATCTACTCCATGAACGAATCATTGTGATCTTTATGCCGGACAAAGTTGTTAGATGATGTGAGGTGAACATGTTTTAATATTATGGCTCATCCACCATGCGCCCAAGAAGGTTTTGATATGTGTACTACTCTCTTTAACACGGCCCAGAAATGAGATTGTTTTAATCGTGACTTGTTTGATGGTGGTCCCGAGTTTGGTGGCACCAACAACAATTTTGGGTTTGGCTAATGGATATTGTGGTGGTTAGTTTGGACCTGGTTAGTTTGATAAGGTAAGAGAAATAATGTAATAGAGAGGGGTCCAATGTATCTCACAAGGGGGAAGTAGCAGAGAAAGGATGCAGAAGAATTGCAGCAAATAAAATAAACAGGAAGAATGAGGTTTGTTGCACCCAAAAATACTCTTGTACTAAAATATTTCAACCATGTACTATCCATCGAGTTTAAATATATATACATTATAGAAAATATACACAAAATCATAGTAGATTTTAAACAAATCAATAGATTTTTAAACAAACTTTAAATATAACCCAAAAAAAATCTACAAGCGGTACCTTTGAATCTTGATAATGCTTTCCAAGACTTGTGTCCATAGTCCAGAGTCCACTGTCCACTCTCCAACTCCAAAGGCTTCTAGGGTCCAGCTCAAGCCTTTCAAGTTCCACTTCCAACTTTCAAATCATTTAGTTGAACATTGAGCACTAAAGTTTGACTATGTAGATGCTAATTACAATAATAATAAAAAATCAAAAAATAATAGAAAAATCATTCTTAAATGACGTTTTTTGCTTTCAGAAAAAATCAAGAAAACCTACAAAATAGAAAAGCATGGATGATGGAAATAATACTCAGTTACTAACTTAATATTTTTCTTTTAGTGAAAGTATGGTTGGAATTTGGAAAGTATAATTTTATATAATAATAAGATAAAAGTATTGATATTACTAATTTACTAGTAGTAATTTATAATGAATTTTAGTAATTTTGTTTCCCTTCAAAAATAGTAGTACTATAATGACGTTTTGAAAATTTTATTGCCCTTCAAAAATGCGATTTAAATGATAAATTTACCCTTCAGAAAAAACGGTCTACTAAAATTTTTAACCGTATTTGACGGTCAAAATGCCCCATGACGGTCATTTTGCACGTCAAATTCCAGTACTGATGGCTTCATATCCACACACTCTGCCAACGAAAATTAGCATAAAACATATCAATATTAGTTCGTAGATCCTGCAACGTAAATTCCCACAGGACTGAAAATTCATTGAGAGACTGAGTGATTGCTCAAATTTCAATGAACTTTTAATGGTCGAGGATCTGCTTGTTGGATATAAGCCTCCTAATAGACTAGATTTTTCCCTACTCCTAACTTGGAAATAGAAGGGAAGTGCCATTTAGATCTCAGCTAAAACTATGATGATGATGTACAACTTCATAAGCATGCTAGATAATTCCTGAAACCAAAAGGAGACTTCCCCTACAGAGAGGCCTTCATCCATACCTGCAATAATTGAATTCAAGTAAGATTTGGTGGTAAGAGATAATATATACAACTGGAGATAAGATAAAGGATGAACATCGACAATTGAGAATCTCTCAATGGTCCTCTAGCATCAATCAATGGCTTGCAATATTCCTCATCCCCAAAAAAACATAGGCTTCTTCAAATAGCAAACACCTTGCCACGTAATTATAATACTAGCACAACTACAAGTAAAGTGGTAGGTAAATGCTTATATGCACAACCAACCACTTAGTTTTGTGAAGATAATTGGTTGTTAAACAAAGGCTAAAATATATAATTTTATATCCATTTTCATACCATATTGTTAGAGTTAATATAAGCACAAAACAAATACTATTTAACTAGCACACCCACATAGTTTGTGGTTGGATCAAGTCGATAGGGATCAAATGGTTGAGAGATAGTTATAGAATGGAAGACAATTTGGAAATATTTTTTTATTCCTTATATTCTTCTAGTTAAACGAGTTCAAGTGTGAGTTATCTATGCCTAGCTACATGTTATCACCGACATTCTTCATGTTATTCATTTATAACTATCAGTTATTTTTTATATATTTTTTTCTTTTTATCTCACATTCTTCTAGTTATCTTCCATAAACTATTGGTTATTCATTCATCACTTATGAGTTATCCATGCATTACTACAATTTATCTATTCATCAACTAGCTATCAGATATTTTTTATTTTCATATTTTTATAATTGTTTATTTCGAAAATATTGAATGACTGCCATAGAATCAATTTACGCTTGACTCATCCTCATTCGTAGATGAAAAAGAATAGGCCGTAGTCCACCCCAAATCTCAAATAAAAAATTCTATTGTCCTAATAAAAAAATTTGATATATCCGACATTGTTGAGATGTTTTTTTGTCTATTAGGGGGTCTTTAATGGTAAATTACACATTCTTTATAAAGGACCCTCTGTGCTCCCAATTTGTTTTGGACATCTCATATATACTCTGAAATTTAATTTTTCATAGGATCCCATAATCATTATGGGGAATTCATGGTTAGGGTCGGCATAATGGAAATTCATATCCACTTGAATCATTGCACACTATGTGAAATCTTTGAATTGCATGTAGTAATTAGGAATTGTGAGAGACATACAAAAGAAATTAGGTGTTGTGAGAGACCTACCAAAGAAATGCAAGAATGTTATGATTTATTATGGTTTACTAGTCAAGAAATTAGATAAATGGAGGAAAATTTGGGAGAAGGAGTAAGAGGGTGAAAAATACTCTTAGAACTAGCAATCGGAGGATGTGGAATCTCAACAATTGGAAGGCCATATTAGTGGAGAAAAGCAGAGGAAGCAATAGTATAACAAGCAACACATTGTGAATTGAACCATTTTGGGGAGGCTTAAGCCTCCAAGGTTGGTGGGAAGAACAAATGTGAATAAATTGTTTTTTTAGTACATGGTCAACAATTTTGTTTTTTTAGTAGTATAGTTTTCAAGTACTTTGCATGATTTTTAGAACATAATGAGTGCAGTACCATTGACTTAAGCAAAATAGTTAGCTCAAAAAAACTTTTGTTTATTTTAGATTTGCAAATTTTATATTATCATGTTAGACAATTACACCATATTTTTTAATACAATATATCCCCGTAACATACCCAGTATCCTCTATAAACTAATTTGGGGAAACAATAGCTAAATTTTCCCTTAATCATTAACGAGACAATCAATTTAATTATGATGAGCTTAATCTCATCCTAATTGAGAATATCTATTAACATGATGCTCACCTCCTAAGGAGACAAACTCCATCACAACATTTTCTTTAAAACATAAAGATTGGAGTTTATAACAAACCTGCAAATTTTTAACTAATTTCACACAAGTTTACTAATTTGATTCCCATGGGTTCTTCTTAAGTAACCTATGCCAAACCTCTTTAAGTACATTATATTGAAAGAACTTTCCTTGACATCCACTATCTATTTAATCTTTTAAGAAGGGATATCTATTATTAAACATAGATTTGTATAGTTTATAAAATGAAGACATCATTCCTAATGATAAGAAAACCTCGCATCATCATTCCATACTAATAACTTCCCATCACATAAAAAGGAATTCTCTCTTAAAATATGTTATCAAGGAAACTAGTTAATTGACATTTCAATTCACATCCTCATCATTCCATACTAATAACTTCTCATCACATAAAAAGGAATTGTCTCTTAAAATATGTTATCAAGGAAACTAGTTAATTAACATTTCAATTCACATCCTCATAAAGTAAGTGATCTATTTCATCCTCAATAAATACCTTCAAACATGTTTTCATTATTCCTTTCTACCATCAATTATTTATCATAAATTGTAATCTTCTAAGAGTCTCAAAAAGGTATTAGTATTCTCCCAAACTACATCAATCTTTGAAGTGCTTTTCACCGATTATTACTTAACCCCTCATTAAAGTTGGAACCACATAAGATTTATAATAAATCCCTCCATATCTATTTTTACAAGGGGCTTATCTTCAAGTGTGGGTATGTTCAAAAAGTGGTCACTAACTTTTGATTCTAAACTTCAACCAATAAATTATATCGGAACCATTTATGAGGAGCTATTAATAATATATTAACCATCATTCATTGGTGATAACACTTTACTAGTATTCAATAACCATAACAGCAAAATATTTAAAATAACATAATCTATATTTCGCCCATTATGTACAAATGTTTTATCCTTCAATAAATATGTATTCTATTAGAAAGACTAATCACAGAGCATTAATATAATTAACTTGAAACAAAATGCATAAATAAAACACATAAGAAACAAAGAATGGGCTACGTTGTTCACCCAAAAATGGGTGACGTCCATAAAGAATTTGTTAATCTCTTTATTAATTTATCTAGCAAAGAAGGGTACAATCTACAACTCATCTGCTGCAACTTCTTCTTAATCAATTTTACAATTAAACTCACAAATCCCTTCTCCTCATTAAAGTAAATAGCTCACATGTAGTTCCATTCTTAATGCAAAGTATTGAATTCACCCATCTACATTATAATTAGAGTTTACATAGTAAAACTATAAATTCCTATCCATTTTTATTCAGAATTTGACTTCCAAAATTTAGCTTTTAACATTCAAAAGTTAGAGTTTGATTTTCAAACCTTTAACCCTTAACTCTATTAACCTTTTTTCATTATTGCATCCCTCACTTAATAAGTTATTAAAATAACTTACTTTCAAATAATAAAGATGGGATTTCAATAAACTATGGAGTGGTTTTCAAAGAAAGGCTTTAACATTGTAACGTAATAGGCATGTGCCTAAATATATCTACAATATTAATTATTAAGTTAACTTTTATTATAATATCAAGCTTCTTAAGGAGGGTGCCATTCCTTAATTCACCAAAAGATTATCAGATATAGTATCATAGGGCTAAGTATCATAGGGTTGGTTCTCTATAGAGGTTACCTTTCCCATCACCAAAATCATTATAAAACTGGAGAAGAGTAGCGTTGGCTCTTTATCAATAGGCCGCTTTCCTATTTGCACATTTAAACAAAGTGAAGAAAAAAAGAAAAAAAATACTTGGAGTCAATATTTATTCCAATTTTCAAGAAGATTTTTTTTGGTTATTTTATTAAAAGAAAAAATATTACATATAAAAGTACAAAACAACATATCCAGCTTGTAGATAAGCAAAAATAGAGAAAAAATACCAATCTTCCTGAAGGGGAGAGGCAGACTGGAGCTGTCAAGATGATCCTCCATTTTAAAGGGAAAACAAATCCATAGATAAACAAGTTTTAGATTGTTGCAAAAAAATAGCAAGCTGAGCTTGAGAAACACCACCATGGAGGACCACTGTCTCAGAAAAGTTGCCCAAAAGAAGAGGAGCTTAAACATAAAACCTGGATTTAAAATTTGGTGAAGGGTTCCTCGATTATGGGAGTCCCAAAACTGGTACCCAGTTGCCCATCCTAGCCATTGGAGTCGTCTGTTCCATCACTAGAGTTGTCCTCACTACTAGAGGTGTCGTTGTTGCTTGAACCATCCTCGGTATGGAAGCTGGCTCACTTCACCGATAGGGGCTTGGTCTTTCTAGGGAGAGCAGCACTGGCAGTTTTACCTGCAGGAGAGGTGAAACGCCTCTGAGGTGGTGGGGGACGAAGGGGGGTAATGTCCATGGGAATTGGTGCAGAGGAGGAGACCAGAATGATAGGGGCAGGGGAGGGAGTAGGAACAAGAGGAGCTGAGGGAATAGAAGGACTAGGAACAACAAAGCTAACGGAATTAGCCTCCGGAGTAGCATGGAGGTTGACAGAGCGTAAAATGATGCGGGTTAGAAAATTCTTAAACACCCAATAATTTCTTCGACGATCAATGGTGTGATTTGTTGCCGAGAGAGAGTTGGTGAACTCGTCTTCCCGATCATCAATCATGGTGCACAGGGTGGCCGACACTTCTATGTCAAAGCCACCAGAGCTAGCTTGAGCATTGAAGGGCGAAGTTCTAGAATTTTTAGCACCTCTGCGGGCCCGTCCCCGCCTGTGAATGCCACATTGTTGAGGCGGCATGATGTACACAGGGAACCATGGAGCTGAATGTGGTGGAGTTGCAGGAGAGGGAGTAGAGGTGAGCAATGGTCAAGGCTTCAGGAGGAATCTTATCAGAGTTTGACGGAGCGGAACAGGAGAAAACAGTGGAGGAGAGCGGCATTTAGAGGAATTAACCCCCCAGCGCAAAACCAAAAGCACATACTAGTTGACCATTAATGTGCTTACCTCATCATGACAGTCTTAAACTGTCGAAAGCACACATCCCATGGGGAGAATTGAGCTGGACGTCATTTTGGAGGGAGGAGGATGCGTGTGCAAGCATAGCATCATCGTGACGTTGGGACGGGGTCCCGTCATGGCAGAGGAGGGGGTATGCCATGGAGAGCTCTGTCAATGAGGCCGTGTGGACCAGGATGCTCCGTGGCATGAAGAGGCACTTCCTCCCTGCCATGTGTGCCATTAACCTCCCTGTCACCCGCATCCGGGGAGAAATCCTTTGCAGCAATTTGGATGCATTCATTCCTGAAGTTGATGTTTGAGATCTCTGTCAGTGAGCTCTGCTGGAGGAAGGAAGATGAAAGAACTCCCTTGTTGGATAATTTATCTGCAAGAGAATTGGATTCACGACGGACATGTTGAAAAGTGATGGCAGCCGGTTGTGAGAGGAGAGCTACTAGCTTTTGAAGGTCATGATCCAGTCGCCAACAGGAGGAGACCTCGGCGCTGTTTGAGCCATTTTGGATTTTGGTAGCTATGTCCAGGATTAGTTCTGAATTGCCCTCGACAATAAGTGGGAAGAGTCCCTGAGTGAAGGCTATGATTATATCCTGAAGAAGCCCCATCAGCTCGGCTGCGTTGTTGCTTTCCATCCCCAATTTACCAAGGAAAATATGGAGAATCTGTTCGTTAGTAGATCTGAAAGCCCCTCCATAGCCAGCCATTCTGGGGTTTCCTTTTGAAGCCCCATCAAAGTTGAGTTTATAGAACCCTCGGGGTGGGGGGGACCAGGCGGTGGTAGAGGAGGTGTGAAGAGGGGGAGGGATGGAGGTGATGAGGGTAGTTGGAGGATGAGTAACCCAGTTGTTTAGGATCTCTTTTTCCCAGGGATTGGTTTGAAGATATTTATCCTGCCATCTGGATAGCATAGTGATCTCCTTGAGATTCTGCTGGAATTGTGTCCAAACCTTATCCGTGGGGTTATCTCTGCTCTCAAAGATTCAGCTGTTGCGCTCCTTCCATATATTCCATATGAGGAAGCCAAGGGTAAGCTGCCAGATTATGTAGAGAATGGGGTTTTGATCGGGATAAGCATGCCAGTTCTTGATGGTTTCAAAGATGTTTCTCTGGCGCTTGTCAGTTCTCTTGCTAATGAAGGCAATCTTGTTCCATAACTGATTGGAGAAGGGGCATTGATCAAGAAGATGCTCCAGAGTTTCCTCGTGCTCCTTACAAAGAGAACATTGAGAGGGGCCAATAAAGCCTCTTCTGAGTAGGTTATCCCAAGTGAGGATGCGCTTGTGAAGAACCATCCAGAGAAAGGTTGTGACTTTGGGCCAGGTTTTGATTCTCCATATTTTTGTCCAGGGGGATCAGATAGCTCTTGTGAAATGTTGATGAGATGGTAAGCTTCTTTAATGGTGTACATACCTCTGGTCTTATAGCCCCAATGGAGAATGTTGCTTGGCATGTCTGACTTGAATGCAACGTTGTTGAATGTCCTCCCATAATGCGTCGATGTAGGCTTGTTGGTGTAGCAAATTCCAATGGTCATGGGTGATCCATTGCCGAAAATCCTGTTGAGTGTTTGCGTCCCATAAGGTATGGAATTTTTCATGTGAAGGAATTAGGAAGCAATCATGCAGGTTATGAAGATTGAAGGTGTTTTCAAGTGAAGGAAGTTGGCTCCAGGAGTCAGTCCAGAAGTTGGCAAGAGATCCATCATGGATTTCCCAAAAAACAGTGTTGTTGGATGATTAGTCTTTGAGAGTTGGAAGCATTCCAGATAAGTGAGCCATTGATGTCCTGCGGTACCTGATTAGGTTCCGAGTAGGCCAATCTATAGCATACCTTTTGTTCCAGAGCTGTGCCCACAAACTATTATTTTTGGTGATCCAGTTCCACTAGATTTTGGCACTAAGAACTTCATTGTTAAGTGTTGGATCATGAAGGCCTAATCCTCCGTCCTCCTTGGTTCGACAAACAGTATCCCACTTTACCAAGACCCAATGATGCGCATGCTTATCCCCTTGCCAAAGAAAGGCTCGTTGGAGTGAGCGAATGGCTTTGAGAACCCATTTGGGAGTAGCTGGAACTGAAAAGAGATAAAGTGGCATGGCTTGAAGGACATATTTAATGAGAACCAAACATCCCGCAAGGTTGAGAATGCGAAGGGTCCATTTAGAGAGACGGAGCTCCAATCTGGTGAGAAGTTCCTTCCATGTGGAATGCTTGAGGGCAGAATCGGTGAGGGGGGCACCCAAATATTTCGAAGGAAGATTAGCAGCTTTGAATCGAAGGATTCTGGAGATGTTTCTTTGAGTAGCGAGTGGAGTGTTGAAAAATAAGATCTCATATTTCTGCAGGTTGATAGTCATGCCAGAGGCTTTAGAGAAGGTGGTGAGAATGGTGTTGAGTGTTCTGGCTTCCTCGACCGAGGGGTGACCCATTAGCAGGTTTTCATCCACAAATTGTTGGTGAGTGAGGGGGGAGTGCTCGTGGAGGGAGAGACCTCTTATAGTTCCTTGGGCATTGGCGTGATTAAGCATGCGTCCCAAGCCCTCCATCATGAGAATAAAGATGAAGGGGGAGAGAGAGTCTCCTTCCCTTATGCCCAGGGGTTGAAGGGTTTGGAGGGGACGCCATTAATCAGGATGGAGAAGAAGGTGGTGGTTATGAGACTGAGAATCCATCTTGTCCAGGAGTGATAGAAGTCAAAGGCATGTAAGGTTTTTTCGATGAAGGTCCAGTTCAGTTTGTCGAAATCTTTGGAGAGATCAAGCTTGAGAAGCATACCAGGATTTTTGGTGAGCTTAAGGGAGTGAATGACCTCATGATCCAAAACGATGCCACCTAGGATTTGAATCCCTTCAACATAGTCAGTTTGTTCTGGGGAAATGAGAGAAGGGAGGAGGGGTTTGAGGCAATTGGTTATGACTTTGGTGATAGTTTTGTAGAGAACATTGTAGAGAGCTATTGGCCTAAATTTGTCCGGGGTGGAGACTTTGGGATCTTTAGGTATGAGAGTGAGGAAAGTGGCATTAATAGTTGGAAGGATCCTTTGGTTGTGGCAGGATTCTTCTACAATTTCCCATATTTCATGTTTGAGCAGATCCCAGTATGAGTGGAAGAAATTGACAATAAATCCATCAAGTCCAAGGGCTTTGTCCTCCTTCATTTGCTTAATAGTTGTTTCCACCTCTTGGAGGGTGGTAGGTCTCATGAGCATGACACTTTGCTCAGTCGTAACTAAGGAAGAAATGTGGGAGGTTACATGATGCTAAGTTGCTTCCCTATCATGGTCATCTTCGGCCAGGAGGTTCTCTTAGAAGGAGACAAGTTCCATTTCTATTTCTTGATAGGATTCCAGTCGAGCTCCTTCATTATTTTTTAGGTGGGTGATGCGATTGTGCATGTGGTGCTAAATTGTGGAGCAGTGAAAAAAGGCAATGTTGTGTTCCCCCTCATTGAGCCATTTTATCCTAGATTTCTGCATCCAAAGGATCTCTTCTTGTTTGGTACGCTCCTCTACCTTGGAATGTAGAAGTTATTCCTATTGATCGGCTTCCTCTATTCTGCCATTTGAAATAATCTGCTGCTAAAGATGGTCTATTTCCTGCTCTAGAAGTGCTTTGCTAGTAAAGATGTTGCCGAAGGTGTGCCTAGTACTCCAGTGCTTGAGGTGTTTCTTGAGAAGCTGGAGTTTGGTATTCATTTTGTACATACGGGAGGAGCCACTAACATGAGTGTTCAGCCACCAATTCTTGATCATCTCAGAGAAATCGAGATAAGTGAGCCATAATCTCTTGAATCTAAAAGGCTTTCACTGGGCTGATTCATCCAGCTGCCACTGGAGACAAATAGGCCAATGATCAGAGCCTACTGCAGGGAGGATGGAGGCAGAAAGTTCTTCATTTATGAGCATCAGGTGTTTAGTAATGAGAAAGAGATCGAGCTTGCTTGCAATCTAAGTCGTACCTCCTCTGCAGTTTTTCCAAGTATGAATGCCATTTTTGGTGTTTAGATCGATCAGTTCGTTGATGTCGATGAATTCTTTGAAAAGCTTATCTTGCGAAGAGATAAGACCCCACCACCTCTTCTGTTGTCTAGAGAACTGATAAGGTTGAAATCGCTCCCATAATGTCAATGGGATGAGGCTGGTCTAGAATTAGCCAGTGGAGAAAGTCCAAGAAGGTGATTTTCTGAGCAGGAAGTTGAGGTCTATAGACATTGGTGATCCAACCATGAATATTGGATCCAAGAGGATTAATGTGAGCAGAAAGTGAGCAGCGGGAGGCGAGAAAGTTGTCAAGCTCAACTTCTTCAGGATTCCAGGCGATAGTTAATCCCCCAGAGGCACCTAAAGAATCAACGGAGACACATTGGTTGCCCCTCCAGAGTCTAAGAATTAGGGTCTACAGAGTAACACTATTAGATTTGGTTTCTTGTAACATTAAGATGGTGGATTTTTCTTACTGAATCTTTCTCTTGATCATTATGCGCTTGTTGGGGCTGTTGATGCCTCTTATGTTCCAGGAGATAACTTTCATTGGGGAACAGTAGAGTTGGAGGGGAAGAATTCCGTGAGATGGGAATATTGTCCTGATTCTACTAGCTTGGTGCCCAGGGTGGCTAGTCTCTAGATGTCTGATTTCCTCCCACGCTTCTTGGCTTCCTTGATGCTTTTTTCGTCTCCTTAAGATGGTTGATGATAACTACCAACTTGGAATGGGTGCTAGGTGATTGTAATATGTCTGTAAGCAGTTGAATTTGTTTGGGAGTGATCGTATGCATAGTATTATTTTTGCAAGCTTCCTCCAATCTGAAGAGATTCAAGCCACCCAAGTCTATGTCACCCATGCATTCATCCATTGGTGCATCTATGTCTTGAGTGTGAGTTGGCTTTTCTTGATCCTAGATTGTGCTTTTTGGTGGTTGGGGTTGTGCAGATGTGACATTCTTGGCTGGTTGATCGGAATCCTCCTTTTGCTTTCCCTTTTGGTGCTCTTGATGAGGGCATTTTGGAGAGGGGGGAGGCCTCGTCGGGATCTTTTGCTGGATCGTTAGGATGAGATCCTAAAACTCTAAAGCTGTTGCTGGTGGAGGGATTCGAAGTTTTGTTACTATGTGGGATTCTTTCTGCCTTGTTTCCTTTTGTTGGAGACTTTCAGTGAAGCCTTCTTCATCAGTTGGGGAGTTTTGTTTATTGTCCATGAGAGCCTTATTTTTTGGGCAATCTCTGTATAGGTGACCATGCTCATGGCATTTTCTGCATCGAAATGGCACATGCTCATAATCTAGCAGTTGTATCCATTCAGTTTCTTCATGAGCCAGCATGATAGAATTCAGAAGGGTTTTGGCAATATGCATGTAAACACAAATGCGTGCATAAGAAGTATACCTTTGCTGCTTGGTTTGGTCTGTAAATTTGACGAATTCCCCTAGGGCATTGCCGATTTCATTGAGGGTTTCCTCGTCCCAATAATCTTGCGGTAGAGAATATAGTCGGACCTAGACTGGTGCCCAAGCAAATTTTTCTGTATCAGGGTTGAAGCGCTCGATCCAGTTTCTGAGGAAGAATCCTGCCGAGTTAAAGAAATACAGCACATGGTCTTTGTCCTCGAGTAGTGAGAAAATGATGGTGAAAAATCCTTTGGAGCCGAGTTACACATCGAAGTGTGCCTTTGGTCTCCATTTTGTCGTGATCTAGTTGAGAAGAGCCTGTTCAGTTGGCTAGATCCCAATGAATTTCCCGATAAGCACATACGTCTTCATGTATTCAATTCTGGCATTGATTCTGGAAGGAGGGAGGTTAATTCAGTTGTTCTGTGGATTTGGCTATGCATGTATTGGTTCGAGGTTTTTCCAAATTCGAAGGCTGTTCCAGTTGGAAGACATTGTCAGTAGGCAGGGTGTCGGTGGGAAAAGGGTCGTCAAGAGAAGGTGAATCGTCTTGCAGCTGCATGGGGTAGGCATCATCTCATAGTGTTCGGGAGGGACATTGCGTCCCCCCCCCCGCGTAGGTGTCCATGTGGTTGATCCAAGGGACTAAAGGAGAGAACCAGATAGGAGGGATATGGAGAAGGTCGGAGCAGGTTTACAGAGCAATCATTAGGTTTTAGGTGCGATCATGAGGTTGCAGGAGCAAACCCTAGGCGCACTCAATAGGTGACAATATCCATCACTTTGGCTAGAATATTCAAGAAGAATTTTTTTTATACAATGTGTAAACAAACATTATTATGAAAGACATATTAATTAAGTATTTTGAGTATTCAAAACCTTCTACAAAGGTTCAACTCCCCTCATACAGTATCATTCCTTTTTCCCAAAACAATTAACCCACACATATATTTATACAAGGCTAAGAATCATTAAGGCTCGGTTTTCCTTAGATGCATTCCTCCTCGCTATTTAAATAAAACTATGGATGTGTCTCCCTTTCCCCTCAGTGTCTCAATAACTACCCCCCCCACACACAATATTTTTAAGTTTTGCAAGATCACACATAATAAAATATGAATTAATATTGACGATATTGACAATAAATAAAAATTATTTATTTTATATGATAATATAAATTATATGTTTAGGGGTGGCAAGGGTGGGAGGGATCATTATGGACCTGGAAGGAAAAATTGTGAAATCCTATGCATGGGATTTGGGAAGAATAACAAATAATCATGCATAGTGGATGGCTCTTCTGCCATGTATGGAAAGCATTTCAAATCCAAACATCTCAAAACTTCTCATCTTTGGTGATTCAAGGCTTGTAATCCAAAAAATATGAAGCCCTTATAAGGATAACCCCTCTTTTTGTGGAAGAATTCAAAAACAGATTATATTTTTTTGTTATTATATTTTTTATATTTTTATATATTTTTATATTATATTTTTTGAAGGATAACCTCTTTGTTATTTTATTTTTTTTGGTCCTTTTTTATAATAAGTTTGTCAAGATATACAACACCCGTGCAAGGAGAAAACACTTGAAAATTGTATGTACTCGGTAGAGAACTATATGAAAATGAGTCTTTCAAAAAGTCAAAATTTTGATGAATATAATGCTATCTAAAGAATAGTTATGTTCAACCATTTAACATAAATCCTTTTAAATTTCTATTAAAAAATAATATAAATTATATGTTTTTAAATATGAAAAAGAACAATTAAATACTTCAACATCATCGCCATTGCTTCGAAAGCATTATAAATCATTTATGATAATAAAAAGCGAAATTTACCTTCAGTGTTTTAATACCGGCGTCTAGAAAATTAGATTCGACATGTTAATCATGCAATTTGTCCAAGGTTCTTGTGTTATTACCATTTATGCAATTTGCCCAAGGTTCTTGTGTCATTGCCATTTTTCCATTTATAAGTGTGGATAGGGATGGACAATCTAAGAATTTTCTTTATATTATTTATGAAGTTGACAAATGTGTTTTTTGTATTTGATTTTTATACTTATTTAAGGTAGGTATATAACTATCATTTAACCAAGTTTTACTTTTAATGAATTTATATATATTTTTTAAAATTTCAAGTTTTATAAAATTTATATATTAAATTAATATTTTTAAAATAAAATTATATATTTTTTTTTAAAAATTTGATACAATTGCTTCATTTTAATGATTTAACTTAATTTTTTTATGGTAGGCAAATGAAATTGTTAGATATAACAAAAATATTTAAACATATAAAAAACTCAAAAATATTTAAATATAAAAAACTTTAAAATATATAACACTGTACATGTCTTGTTTATTAAAATAGTTAACTAATCTTAATAAATGTAACAATCACATCACAATGATTGACTATAGCTATATCACTATCCACAACTTTTTTTAAATATAATAAACTTTTTTCAATACATATTTCAGAGGAAAAAATACCAGTCTTTGATATTCATAAGAATCAAAAAGACATATTAAACAAACAACCAAACAACCATCATCATGCCAAGTGGTAGATAACATTCCAGCCACCCAATAACCAAAGAGATAGGAGTATTCTGCAGGGCTGCCAGCCAAAACAAAGGAAAACAAAGTCTGAAACAATGCAGACTTTTCTCATCATCCCTGAAAGTTCAGGTCAGAAAATACTGAGTAGTCATATGTGACCTGCAAACATATTCCAAAACACGATACAACTAGCTGATATGTCTCCCAAATCAGACAATGAAAGCAAGTAAACAAAAACATGTCAATCAAATGCTGCTGAAAGAGATAAACAGCCATCAAAATAGTGAAAAATGGCCATCTTCAATGACCTTCCCATCCAAAGTTTCAGTAAAATGTCCAGATCCTACTTCCAAATTCAGAGCCATCTTTGATAGACCATCAGCTAGCATATTGTGCTCCCGGAAAATATGATTGAAGGACACCGGTGGAACAAGTTGTCTCAATGTAATGATATCATTGCACCAATGTTTCAACGTGGCTATTTCAAGGGCAGAGAGTCCATTAACCCATGAAATAATCACCATTGAATCTCCATAAATCCTCTGAATGGGCAGACCCATCAAATAGCACACACGAAGGATAGACCAGAGTGCCAGAAGTTCAGCTCTAGTGTTTGAGTTGTATCCACATCCCACTGAGAAGCCGTAAAAATGGGTTTCACTAAGATAGATCATAAACCCAACTCCTCCAACATTTAACTGTGCTGCACCATCAAAGTACCCTACAGGAAAGGAATGATGTGGCTTAGGACCAATCTGCCTATGTTTTTTGGTTAATTGAGGCACGGGGTAGAGGGCGATATAACTCTCAATTCTGGAGATGAGCAGGGAGGCATAAGGTTTCTCATTTTCAAAAAGACACCTGTTATGTTGGAGCCACAAGAACCAAAGGACAAAAAAAGGAGTGTATCGGTAAGATGCAGAATGGGCAGTGCTGTTGAGCCAATGTGCAACAAAAGACTGTACAGAGTCGTGAGGAGTAAATGGAAAACCCATAATAGATGAAAAGTGAGAGAAGATCTTCACAGAAAATGGACACAATAAGAACAGATGGGAACAGTCTTCAACTGCACATTCACAAAAAACGCATCTACTAGGACCAAAGTACCCACGAGATTGAAGATGATCCCATGTGAGGATCCGATCAAAAACCAGCAGCCAACAAAAACAGATTAACTTCAACGGAATTTTCAATGTCCACAGAGAGAACAAATCCCGGTTTTGCTCCTCCAGGATGTTGGAATGAAAAAGACTGTCATAACCGTGAGCAGCACTAATAGGGCCCACATAATGGCTGAAAGACCATAGGAGTGTTTTTTTAATACATATATATAAATGAAAATAAAATCTAATAATGTAAGTGTCTTATTTATTAAAATAATCATAATGACTAATCTTGATAAATGTGATAATCACATCACAATGATTGACTATAACTATATCACTATATAGAACTTTTATTTAGATATTATATTTCTTAAAATATATATTATATAAATTTATTCAATAAAAAATTTAAACCAAACGTTCTAATATTTATTTTGATATTCAATTATGTTTTTTTTCACATTTCATTAACTAAAGTATTAATCAAACTAAATTTTGGCTTTTTTTATATTTCTAAAAAAATATTTATTGATTTACAAATATGATGATTAATATTTTAATTACTTGATATTATACTAGAGATTTAACAAAGTTTAATAATTTAGTTAGTCTTTTTATTACTGTTAATAAAAAAAATTATGTTTTATTTTGATAAAAAAATGCAAATTTTATAAAATCTTTATAAATTATTACACAATTAATATTTTAACATTAAGTATTTAATACAATTTTGTTTTTTTTATATGACAATGATATTTTCTTATGACTTCTTATTTATTATCCAATTATTTTTGTGTCAAACTTTAACTTTAACTTTACCCTATGATGATGATGATGATGATTAACGTCCATTGAGACCAACTTTGGTAACTTTAACTTTACCCTATGATGATGATGATGATTAACGTCCATTGAGACCAACTTTGGTAGATCGACCCTTAAGAAGAAAAATACTATGTTTACTTTAAAATCTTGTTCATGTGCTCAAAAAGTTTGACAAGAAGCTTTCTAAGCTCACTATAGTTTTGGCAAGTTATGAGGTTATAAAGGTTTGTATTGTAGCAAATACTATGGAACTCATATGTAATGTGGGTGTAAGCGAGACACTATAAGAGAAATTGATTTTCATCCTCAAGGCTCATAGGCTCACACATATGGCAAACCCTTTCTACCCATGGAGTTTTAGGAATAGACCAATGCCTTGTTTCGCTATGGAGTTCATGAGAGTTCATTCTAATATTGGCTATATTAATTTTCTTCCGTGAGCTAGTCATTACCGAGAGATACTTATGATCCTCCAAGTTAGGATTATTGACCTCCTTATAGTATTTTAATTTTCTCTTAACTTATAAATTTTTCTCACACCATAATTTCTCTTTAAACTTAGAAATAATAATATTTTTGACATTGTCAATGTTCTCCAAAATGTCGTTTTCATTAATGCCCCAATGGTTTAACCAAGCCATGGTATCTTTACACCAACACCGCTTGAGGCATAGTTGGTTTTGACTTGAGTTTAAAGCAATTTTAGGAAGTCTCTCGTTTCCCATGTTATTTATCTTATGCTTGTACATCGGGTACCTAGTCATAGCAATGCCCTCGATGGGGGAAAGACCCACTTCTATGAGGAGAATAGGATAAGGCGTATTGTTTTTAATTTTGAGGTTATAAGTTATAAATTGCTTCTGGATTTGCTCAATCTTCCTCCAAGATTCTCTAGAAATGTTGCACCCCCATACTTCACAACCATACAAGATAACATGGATGCCAAGAATTTCAAATAGGAACTTCTTTTTATCCCGCATGACTAGATTGGCTTATTTACAGTTATTTTCAAGACCAAAATAAGCTTTCAACCCTCCGTTAATCATTTTCTCATTGATATAGTTCCAGTTGAACTTGTGATGAATATCAATTCCTAGATACTTCTAAGAAGTCACTTCCTCTAGATACTTCTAAGAAGTCACTTCCTA
Source organism: Pseudotsuga menziesii (assembly GCA_001517045.1). Lineage (NCBI taxonomy): Eukaryota > Viridiplantae > Streptophyta > Pinopsida > Pinales > Pinaceae > Pseudotsuga > Pseudotsuga menziesii. Next base: position 385,075 of record LPNX010325073.1, on the reverse strand, counting down.
TATATTTCTATTATCGTAAATAAAATTTGCATAGGTGTCTTTTTAAGGTTTTATATATTATTAAATCAAAACAATTCTAAATTATGAGATTAAATTTGGGCTATAGATAATTATTAAATTAAAATATTTTTAAATTATTAAATTAAACCTAGGTATGTAAAACTATTAAATAAAAACATTCTTAAATTTTTAGATTAAACCATTTCTTAAAGCAAGTATAAGCACATAAACACTATTGCTAATTTCACTTGTTTAAAATGTTATTTTATATTTAAAAATTATATCAAATATTTATATTATTTTAATAAAAATTACATTATTTATAAAATACTATTAATCATTTAAAAATAATCATACATTTTTATATTAAAATTTTATTTCAAATAATATTATGGTAATAAAAATTATTATTAATATAGTGTTATTAATCTTTTGAAAATAATAATTTATTTGTATATTAAAATTTTATTTCTAATTAATACTCGCCATCTTCTACATATAAGAAATTCGTGTTATTTTATATTTATAAAAGAAAAGGCATAACGCTTAAGTTGGAGGAAAAATTTGTTATATCAAATACATCTTCGAGCTCCACTTGGACTTTTTTTAATTAAGATTAGCTCAAATTTAACCTCATTTGAAATAACTTATTTGTTTAAATTTTATAATGTTGGGAATTTAATCTTTAGGGTTAAGCATATTAATGTATTATTATTCATTATTTACATTATTATTGAGAAAAGAAAGTGAAGAGTCAATAGGTAAATAAGAAGAGTTGGGAAGGATTCCAAGAGACCACTTGGAAGTTGAAACTAATGGTCATCTTTCTCATTGTATATATATGTACATTTGGCTAATGGGAAAGCATTGAGCGTTCACGCCTATCATCTTGTCTTTGTAATTGTATTTTATTTTGTATTTGGCTTTGTGTGTTGAGCCAATCCAATATTTTCCCTGGAGGGATCCTAACAGATAACCACATCCCATTATATAATTATGAACAAATCAATCATGTCATAATAGCCCTTATAAGCATTATAGGACTAATACTAAATTTACAAAAGATGGAAAAATAGTTAAAATGTTGAGAAGAGAACTTCTTCACTTGCCAATAACCATCTGATGAGCCAAGAAGGGGGTTAATAAGATCATAATCATAAAAATCATCCACCAGTGTTATATGGACCTATAGGGGTATCCTACATCGGTAATGGATCGTTGGGCTTCAAGAACTTATAATCCCCTCTATTTTCCTCAATGCCTACAATTAAGAGGAGAGGAGGTAAAAGGATAAAAAAGAAAACTTACATTTTTACCTAGATGCCCTACTTACTAGATATGCTTTTACATGCCATGCTTGGAGGAGAGGAGGAACACAATTAGACCTTAAGGTGATAGACATTAATCTTGGAAGAGAGGATGAGGGAAACACCTTATGAAAACCCCTCCACATAACCCTGAATTTGATTACCCAAAGATGAAGATGAACCACCAATTGAATTGAACTAAGGATTTGAGATGAAACCTTCATGGGAGAGTACAATAAGCAAGATCTCTTATGCATGTTGAGTTATTGTTAGAAGGATCTCACATCCATGACCCTTTTAGAGAGCTTGCATAAAAAGTATATTTTTGGTGAAGCAATTCCTAGCACCAATGGGTCGAATCTCCCCTTTTGAGGGACTAACACCTCATGTGTCCCCTGAGAGTATGATTATCTTTGTTTGACTTTCCACCCATCGAATCCACTGAAAAAAAAGGAATTGATCTGATAGAATCCACCTTGGATTGACTCTTATCACCCTCACCTATATTGATGCTCCATGAGCTATCCATAATCTAGAATCTCTTATCTCCAAAAAAGTTACAAGGATTCTTTGACCTTCTTTCAATTCCTTAATGTGGCATTCTTAAGAGGGAAATCACGAAGAATCTCTCCATGCTTGTCGCGAAAATTGATATCTAAAGGGTATATTTCCATAGTCAATTTGTACCCACTTGTTGTCTCCTCATTTCAAGATAATTTCTTCCCACAAAGTGTTTTTGGTATGCATAACTAAAAAATATGGGAGTCCCTCAAACACTAGGATTTTAGGGGTCAAAATAACTAAGTTTATCCCAAAAAAAAACCGTGATCGCGAAAATGGAGTGGCAATGCTAGAAGCATTTCCTGTAGATGGAGCTTATCTTTCCAGGTTTGTCTAGGGTTGAAAGAATTTCTTTACGAAAAAAATACCTATCCTAGAGGAGTTGGGTAACCATGGACCTACATTGAGAACTACATATTTTTCCTAAGTGTTTTCAAACATGAAAGAGAGATATATACCATTGAAAGGAAATATCCCCACCTTACCCTTTGTATGCCTTATATGATGAAGACCTGATCCATGAAACCATCTTCACAATAGAGGCCTCTTGCCACGAAATTACTTGATAAAACCCCTATGAGATAACTACTTCACACCATCAAGATTCTTGTTCTTTGGGAGATAAATCCTTATAAATTCAAAGCATTGTGAACACCTCTTCCTTCTTTTAAATGAACCTCTAAGAAACCATGGATGCCTACCTCCTTCATCTTCATTCTCCATTATTTAATCACTAAGATCCAAGGTAATCACCTCATACTTTTAGGTAGTGTTAGATGGACTATGTTGCAAATAATCTTGTAATCAAATCATATGTAAGAGATTGATGCAGAATATTGTATCTTCAAATATTGTATCTAGTTTTTAATGTAACCAATCAATGTACTATCCAAGCCATAAGCTAGGGTAATATATCCAATGCAATCAACATACCTCCAAGCTAATCATCTCATACTTTTATGTAGTGTTGGATGGACTATATTGCAAATAATCTTGTAATCAAATTATGTTTTAGAAATTGATCCATACCGGAATGAATGCACCTCAAAACCTTACACCTAACCATAGTCCTTTACATCTTTCTAATAAATACCCCATGAACCTATTATGTTAAGACTACCTTTATTGGGCAATTTAATTGACCTTAATTTGTCACCGTTTCTTAATTTGTCACCATTTCTCATTAAATATTTTATAATTTTCCGTAGCTTTAATATGCCTCATTGCATGGCAATTTTTCTGCAGCTTTGGTTATGTTGTGAACTATGAAATATACTCAACGGCTTTATATATGATTGGTGTTTTTTAATTTTTAATTATCATTGTTACTAACCAATATATATCCATTTTAGAAGACAACCATTATGGTAGAGAAATCAATTTTTAAAAAGAGATCAAGAACAAAAAAGAATCTACTTGAATGTAAAATGCACTTCTTTGAAGAAATAAAATTTAAATATTAATGAGTTTAATTCTCTCCATGAATTCTTGGCAACGGCGTGTTCAACGGTCTTTGTTTTTGAATTGGTCTTTATTCAATTCATTGTATTATCACGTTATCAGCAAAAAGCTATGAACTAGTGGAATGAATTCAACAGTCTGTACTCCTCTCCATCAAAATCTGATATTGTGGCAGTCATCTTGATAAATATCCTTCATTTTCATTTCCCAAACAAGTTGGAGTCCCTTCATCGCATTTCGGTGAGATGAAAGACTAATAGAGCAAATGAATGAATTGGTATTGGTAGTTGCCTGTAATTTGCAAGGCTTGGCATAGGAGGGATTGGAGATTTGTTGTGAGTAGCTTCATTTTGCTCCACGATGCACGGATTTTGAATTGGTTGTTGCCTCTAACTTGCAAGGAGGCTCGGCCTGAAAATTATTGAAAATGTTTTTAAGATTTAGTCTCACTAAGTAACAGAGTAAACTATCTACTTGATGGGGTCAGGTGGACCAAGTGCAAATAGTCGGGTAGATAGCTTACTCCATTTACCTATGGCATTTTTTGCTTCTCTCGAAGCAAGTGTGGAAGGGTTGTTCAATGAGAACATCGGACAATCTTTTTACACTTACTTTGGGAGAAGCGAGAACTCCTACAATTAATAAGTTTCGCTCTCCACTGTGGGTTTTTAGAATATCGAACGGCTCTCCCACACTTGCCTCAGGAGAAGTGAGAAATCCTACAGTTAAATAAGTTTTGCTCTCCACTGTGGTTCTCTAGTATGGATTTTTGGAAGAGATGGGAATAGAGAGGTTAAAAAGATTCTCATAAGAATGGAAATTAGAAGGAATGAAACAAGTTATGGAGTATTTTAGTATTTATATGGAAAAGAAAGAGGTTAAACTAAAGGCAATGAAATCTAAGGTGTATGAAGAGAATGTGATAAGCTTACGTTATTGATTCTAAAATGCATTATAACATAATTTTGAGGTCGGTTCTTAATTTATGGTTGGTTATCTCATTGTTTCCATTTACTCAATTAAGGACAAGGTTTTTGAGGAAGAAGCACTATAACAAACTATTGTGGCATTTACACAACAATAGCAGATGCATGGAGAATGTGGCTTGGATTAGGATGATGTGTCTATGGAGGTGTGGCTTGGATTAGGATGATGTGTTTATGGAGGAAGTTCATAGTAGAGATAATTTGGTCCAATTTAATCTCTATTTATGGTTTTTACTTGTATTTTCTTGCTCGAAGTTTGAAGCAATCAAGGATAGGCTTGGATTAGTGTATAATTACTTCGTGGCTAAGAGGGAGTATTAACTAATTGCACATGTTTCAATGTGAAACAAACTGGTTTGAGATGTTTTATAATGCGACCATTTAGGAAAAGTAGGTAGTATTTCTATTTTGTAATTTCACTTAACAAAAGTGAAAATCTAATGTTTAGAAAGTCGACTTGGTCTTAGGAGTCTAATAAAGAGTATCTAATGCATTATTGACTTGGACTAAATTTAATCTTAGTTATATATAGCTCAAGATTGAGATAGGTGGTGGTTAAGGTTAACGAGATTAGGGTTGTAGCAAATCATAAAATATAGACAATATAAAGAGGTTTGAACAAAGCTAGCTTGTAAGAGAGGAGCCAAAGAGCATCACGAATAAGAAGATCATATTGGATAGCAACAAATAGTACAACAATAGATCATATAGCATGAGCCCATACATAACAGGCCATGCATCAATCCAAATAGTAGGCCATACTCTATTGTTGCTATTTTTCTTTATGTACATGTCGTATATCTCTTTGCAGACCATACACTTATGCTCAAAGTGATTTTTGTTGACCATACAACTACTAGTTTAATGGAAAGATGAGGTTTCCTTGTAAGCTTTGATCAAAAGAATGAAAAGTTAGTTAAAAACATAAATCATATGTGTATTTGCCTATTTCATTTACATTTAATTATTTTTTGTATTTAAATAAACTTAACTTCATTTGTTTAATTTAAGAACATAAAAAACATAGATTGAAAATTTCATTATATAATACATTGGATAGATTGATATGTACTATAATAAATTTTCATTAAATCGAGATCAATAAATAATATAATGAATTATTATATATATAAGTAGAGCCATTTGGATAAAAGAAGGAGACAATAATACAAAGTTCTTTCACAATTTTGCCAACCATAGAAGGAACCATAACACAATTGCGACAATAAAGGACATGAATGGAAAAATGGTGAGCTCCTTTCAAGAAAAAACGGAGGTCAGAGAGATATTTTTCAAAAACATATTCAAGGAACTGGAAGGATGCAATATTCAAGAGATCCTGAAGGTCATTAATCCATTTCCAAGACTGATAAGTGAAGAAATGAACAACTCCCTTAAGAAAGAGGTTACAGGAGAAGAGTAGGAGAAAATTGTGTACTCACTCCAGAAAGGAAAAAGCGTGGAAAAAGCCCAGGTCCAGATGGGATCACAATAGAATTTTTTCAAGGGTTCTATGGCCTAGTTAAGGAGGAATTTTTGAAGGCGGTGCAAGAATCCCAAAGGGTTGGGAAGGTACTGGGATCCCTGAACTCCACTTTATTGTATCTCACCCCAAAGAAGCAAAATCCTTCCTCCTTTGAAGAATTCAGGCCAATATCCTGCTGCAATGTGGTATACAAAATAATATCAAAGTTTATAGCCCAAGGGCTGAAGCCAATCTTGAGTGAGGTCATAACAAAAGACCGGTTTGGATTCTTGTTCAATTGACAAATTCATGATGTGGTATCCCTTGCTCAGGAAGCAATGCATAACATTAAGCAGTCTAAAAGCTTAGCCTTTGCCTTAAAATTGGATCTTTCCAAAGCATAAGATAGGGTGAATTGGACCTTTCTTAGGTTTGTAATGATTCAGATAGGGTTGGAATTGGAGACAGTCAACTAGATTATGGGATGCGTACAGTCAGCCTCCTTTGCAATACTAATCAATGGATCACCTTCAAACTTTTTTAGGGCATCAAGAGGCCTCATACAAGGGTGCCCTCTTTCTCTTTTTCTTTTCCTATTGATAGTTGATGCCTTGAGCATAATTATCGAACATGCAAAAAGAGAAGGCTCTTTTAAAGGTGTTTTGGTAACTAACTCAGAAGAATTATCTCATATCCTATTTGTGGATGTTATGGTAATGATGGGCGAGGGTACTTGGGAAAACATAAAGGAAGTAGAGAAGATGCCGGACCTATTCAAGAAAGCCACAAGAATGCACATCAATGTGGAAAAGTCAATTCTCTCCCAAAATGGTCTACCAGAGGAGGTAAGAAGCAGTGTTAGGGATGAACTTCCTTACATTGTAAATCCTATGGAAGAAGGGTTTAAATACCTAGGGTTTGTTCTCAAACCTAATGCTTACTCCTTTAAAGACTGGACGTGGTTGTATAAAAAAATTGAAGGGAGAATTGGATGCTGGATGTATAAGTTCTTATCTAAGGGAGGTAGGCTAGTTCTTCTAAAGGTAGTCCTCTAAAGCATCCCGATCTATTGGGCCACAATAGCTTATATTCCAAAAGGTATCCTTCAAAAATTAAGAAAAAATTTCTTCTCCTTCTTATGGTCTGCTAACGGACATTTGGAAGGTGTCCCTTTAGCTAGATGGCAAATGCTAGCTAGTCCAAAAGATTTAGGGAGATGGAGCATTAAGAACCCTTTTTTATTTTGTCAATCTCTAGCTGCCAAACCTCTATGGCGCCTTATCAATAAACCTAAGACACTATGAGGGAGAGTCCTGACATATAAATATTGCCCAAATGGGTCCATCCTCGAATGGATAAGGAAACGAGACAAATCCTTCAAAAATGGGTCCATAGGATGGAAGGCACTGGTATTAGCCTTCCCTCAGGTAGGGAACTGGTTGGCATGGTTGGTAGGCAATGTGAGAGAAGTAAGGATAGGAGAAGACCCCTGTTCGAGAGCAGGGAAGAGATTTAAACTCTCAGAAGGCCTAATATTAAAACTAAGAAGCTCAGGGATCTCCACCCTAAACCAAGCATGCCTAATGTCATTACAAAGGGAAACTATTTGGAAGAACTCAGAAGTTTTAGGACTAGAGGAAGGACTTAAAGAGGAATGGGAGGAATATGTTTCACTACTCAAGTCAAGTTTTATTCATCTAGAAGAGGAGAAATAAGATAAATTGGTTTGGACCAAAAACCCTGTGAATGGGGACTTCTCGGCCAAACTAGGCTACAAGACTTGGGCTTGGGAGCAACATCGGGGAGAGAAGAGGGAATGGTGGAAGAATTTATGGAAGGCAGAAGGGCCATTAAAGGCCAAATTAACCCTGTGGTTGAATCTCAACAACAAGCTTTCAACTTGGGACAATCTGCATATAAGAGGATGGAAGGGCCCAAATCGATGTGCTCTTTGTATTTCAAATGAGGAAACAATTGCTCATTTGTTTCATTTTTGTTGTTATGCAGAATCTGTATGGAAGGCAGCATGCTCAGAGATGAAGTATCAAGGGACTCCGGGTACCTCTCTTGAACACAAAGCATATGCATGGTGGACAGATAAATCAGTATGTCAATATAGTGCTCTCCCCCCCTTTTCTCTTATGGAATTTGGTGGGCAAGAAACATTGTTATATTCAATAATAAGTTGATCCCACCTGAAGTAACATCAACTCTTGTGATTCAGTGGGTCAAAGAGCACATATCCCAAGAGAAAGAGCAAAAGATTAGAGTTTTGATCCCTCCAGAAATAAACAAAGCTATACCATGGGCCTTTTTTGATGGTGCAAGTCAAGGGGATCCTCCTCTGGGAGGAGTGTTTTACCTATAAGCCATTCATAAGATCCAAGCAAAGTATGCTCCTGGTCACTGCACAAATAATAAGACTGAACTAGCAGCTCTGCACTAGATCCTGAATGTGGCCATCAATAACAATATTTCACAATTACAAGTTTTTGGGGATTCCAAGATGGTGGTTGACTGGGTGAACAGGAAAATCCAAATCAATGCTCCACACCTACAACAACTATTGAACGCTATTAGAAAGCTGTTAGAATTCTTCACAGGTTTTAGAATTTCTCACATTTACAGAGAGCTGAATATAGAAGCAAATGGACTGTCCAAGCAAGCCCTGTTACTAGATCCTGGTAATGTAGAAATAGAGGAAATCTCATAGCACTAAAATCTTTCACTGAAAAATTCTTTTTTGACGATGAAGAGGTATAAAGGACACAGGTTCACAGCAATGAACTCATGAGACTCATTTTTTTGTAAAGAACTAGGAGGCAAAGCCTGGATATCAAAATTGTTTATATTGATACTTAAAAAGAGGTTTTTGGGACGAGAGGATTTTGGTCCTTATGTAATGAAAAGTTCCTCTGAAACGGTTTATGGTCACTCTTTATTTAGAGTGATAGATATTTTCCTATTGGAATATATATATATACTTATTTATGAATATATAATGTTTTAAATCCATTAACTATGAATATTAACTAGTGTTCATATAATTCAATTAAGTTCTCATGTATTAAATAGGGTAAGTAATTAAATCTAATGAATCAATGAGCTAAATACATTGAATATGGACCATGTATAATGAGCTAAATATATTGAATATGAATATTAATAAATGTTGATATAATTNAACTCCCTCCATCGGACGGAGGAGGAGCAAAGTCAACGCTAACTTTGCTCCTCCTCCGTCCAATGAGGGAGGATTGCTCCACAGCTAGCTTACTCCATATAATTCTATTATGTTACAATGCATTAAATGTAGTAAGTAACTCATTTTAATATGATTCGTCAATGTATAATGTTCACGAAGTACATTGAATATGGACAATGTATAATGAACTAAATGCATTGAATATGGATATGAACTTATGTTTTTTGAATTCTTCATAGTGATATACTTGAATATGGTTATTAAGTAATGTTTATGTGATTTCTCAATGTATATGGTTAGTAAGTAATGTTCATGTGATTTCTCAATATATAATGCATTAGAGAAAATATTAAATATCGTTCATCCAAGATTTGATAAATGTAGAATTAATCCTGAGCTATTGAGGGTGGTACGATACTCATGTGACAACATAATATCAACTTGTAAAATTGGGTTTTCCATATAAAGTGAATGTTATGCTTTGTTCACAAGATGAGACTTTGTCTTATGTACAATGTATTATGCAACAATACAATTCAACCAAATCAAGGCCAAGATTAATGATATTTATCATGGACCATGGATTGGACACATTGAATATGCACACTAATAAATGCCCTATCTCACTCCCCAATGTATAGTATATTATACACATTGAATATGTACATTAACGAATGCCCATATAATTCGTGAATGTATATTGCATCAAATACGGTGAATATGGTTACTAACGAATGCCCATATAGCCTTCATGGTTTTGAATGTTCAATGCAACTATTTTTTTTGGGTAAACTTAAATCGGTTGCATATGAAGGAGCTTAGGGCCCCTAAAACCCTTTCAATAATTGATTTACAGGCTCAAGCCCACATAAGAGAAAAGGAAAGGGTTCAATAATTGATTTATTGGTTCAAGTCCACATAAGAGAAAAGGAAATGTTTGAATGGATTCACCTACTGGCTTTGAATTCCTTGGCCTCTGACTCATAATTCATGTGGGCTAAATCCCACATAAGATTAAAGGAAATGTTTGAATGGATTCATCTACTGGCTTTGGATTCCTTGGCTTCCAACCCATAATTCATGTGGGCTACCACCTATTGAAACATGTACTTTCAAATATTGCCGCATAAAGTGTATTATTCCATTGAAAAAAACTCAATTTTGGGCCAAATACATGGCGTGTGTTTATCCCTGCACATTTTTTGACAATTTTGATTAATAGTGTGTGTTTTAATGTACAACTAAGTCGATAATGAAACTAGTAGTGCTTGTAGACTTGCTAGAAGTGTGCAATCAATTTAAGTACATAGCCTATTCGTCTTGATTTTAATAAACAATTTTTAGTTTTTAGTGAGGATTATAAATTCTACACCATAGTGACATACTAAGAATACATGTTTTCAACCTAGTTGCCTAAGCAAGTCCTCCATAGTGTTATATATGGATATTATATATGAATATGGTATTTTGTAATAAAATCTTGTGTACATTTACTTCAAATCTACTAATATATAAGTGTAAGTTAATACTATGTTTCTCCCTATATCGGCCTTGGAAACTCTCATGGACATCATCATTCTCAACCCTCCCATCGTTGATGGATTATTTCATCTTGCATTGTGGGAGGTCATGGATGCATCAGATTCTACATCTTTAGGACTCATACCAGAGGCACTTCATCATCACTATGTAGAATCCAACTTGTTATCAATCATCTCTCGTTTGTTCTACACTACAATGACTTTTACTATGGAGAAAATATTGAAAGACATTGTGGGTACTACAAAGAATCCTCGACTACACAGGAATGGATGCAAGGTAGGGCACCTCAGAGCACATAAGGATTGTAATCTTAAATTATTTTTTTGTACTATGGTATGAATATCGAATATGTTATTATGATATGCATTGGTTTTTCTGGCGAGGGAACCCAAAGTTGTCCAAACACAAACTCCAGTGAGGCATACCATTATTTCAGTTTCTACGGCTATGTTTTGGCATACAAGGTTGAGATGTGTTTTATTTCAAAGCAGTTGGTGCAAGCAATGGTGTACCTGTGGTTGACTCCCATGGTTTCTTTCTTGGATTTTGAGCAATTGTGTAATTATTTGCTCATTACTTCCATATGGAAATTGTTCAACCAAATAATTATACAGGCCCAATACCGAAGTATTGAGGATACTCCACATTGTTTTGACAAAATCGCTACACATGACCACTAGCAAAGTATTGTCGATGACTGGCATGTGTTTGGTGATATATTTTTCTTAATGACTAGATGGTGTTCAGGGAAAAATAAAGGTGCTACAAGTAGCACCACTTTTTATTTTTTGGTCAATTTTAAGGTTTTTATTTGTAGAGCCATTGATTATCAAGGCCATGGTTTCAAACACTATTTTTTTCATTTGGGGGTTAGTTTTGGGCTTTTCTGAACACATGTGAGTGTGATCCCTAAGATTAAGGTGGCCACGTCTCTCTCCCATATGTGGTTTCTCTTCATAAGATGGGTGCACTTCCCTCTTTCAAACATGTGGCACGATCTCCTTCATACACTTGGCTAGAAGAAACCCCCCCATGAAAATGTAGCCACTGGGTTTCGTATTATAAGAAGATGAATTGTTTCATTGTAATGTTGTTGGCATTACAAATAAGACTCTTTCTCTTTGGTTTTGTTGAATCTTATGTTCTTGAATGGTTATGAGATTGTGAGAATTTTGTATGTGTTGTTTTCTTATCTTTGTTAAATTGTTGGTTGATATCGTTGGATATTCCATTTCATTGCAACTACAACAAAGTCTTCAGGTCGTCGGGTAATCTTATTTCTTAGAGAAAGTTATTGGACAAGGTGCCTTTTTTCCAATCATGTTGTTTTTGTTGAAATATTGTAACTTCAAAGAATGTTCTAAATGTATTTTACTGATGTAACCTATGGGATATGTTTTATTCCTCCCTCGGGATGTTACTATTGTATTTGGTCATCATAGAGTCATGAGATAAAACCTTCGTTGTAAGTCGGGTCAATAGAACCCTCCTGAATATAATATAATAATGTTGTGTGACTTCCTAAGTGAATTCGACCCAGTAATTTTGTTAGGGCCGAATTGTTAGGGAAAAATTCAAGTGTAAGAAAGTGTATAAATAGAGGCGGTGTGTTCCTCATTTGAACACACACACTCACTTGTGTATAATGCGTAGGAGAGGGAGAGGGAGAGAGAGAGAGAGAGAGAGAGAGAGAGAAATGCAAGGAGAAGGAACATTTGTTTGCATTTTTTCATTTGTACTTTTGATACATCTATATAGAGGAAGTTTTGCTAGGTTTACTTCCCCGTGAGGGTGTCCCGGGATAAATCTCTGTGTTCTTTCGTGTGGTTGTGCTTCTCTTTCTTTTAGTGATCCTTTTATATATGGTTATGATGTTATGATGCTAACTTGTTATTAGATCTTGTATAACCATTAAAAACTTATCATGGTATCAAATCCACCCTGAAAGAAGTCTTTGTGCAGTAGAAACACTACTACAACTACAACTATTAAAGATTAGGGTTTCATGCTTGAAAACCCTAGAAAACAAAAACTAGTCATGTTGGGACTTTCGCTATAACTAGAGATTGGAGAAGGCTCAGGAGATGAAACTTTGAAAAGCATGATAAGAAATAATACTATACCTTGTGTAAAATTTTCAGCCTTAGATTCTCTATAATATAGGAGATATAATTCCTCCAACTCAGGGTTCCAGCCTCCCCCAGAATTCATCCTTAAACAGGCAACCTAGGGAGAATTGCTATATCTCGGGATAGGAAGGTCCAAATGAAAATTTGCAATATTTTTCATATAGGGAACAAACTGTAGTTTATGTGGTAAAATTTTCATACCTGAAGGTGAAACAATGACACATGCAAGTTCGTACAAGTACGCTATGTTGAACAGTCCTGAAATAAGTCACCTTGGAAAAATTCGCATAAGTCCAACTTGGTGAAACCAATTTTTCTCTAAACTGTGAGGTTGGAAAGAAGACAGACCAGGCTACTATAGGAAGAAATTTTCAGACCTTTAGGAGTAGAAACTTCGGAGATAAAACAGAAATAAGATCGGTCATTTCTGTAGAAGAAACTGGAGAAAAACTAGGGCTTTCTGTTCCGGGTACTTCCCTCCACCAATCATTTGAAAAAGGAGGACCATCAAACTCACCCAAGGAGGCTGCATATTTCTATGGAAGAAGTTTCTCATTCTATGTATTTTCAATTTTTGACCTAACATTGTTGCCGATGAAAACTAGGGCATTAGCTATTTTGCAATTTTGTTCACAGTTGTGGGAAAATGAGTATGTTGCTCAGCTCGCATTGAGGAGGCGCATATTTCTATCCAATAAGATCTGAAAGATACCTAAAATAAAAAAATTAGGGTTTCTCTGTCAAACCTTAGGTCCACCAGAAGAATTATTCCATAAAATCTTTCAAGCAAGCATCAAGTTGAAGCAATCTCATTGGTAAGTTCTATCCTCTCTATTTCCATTTGAGGTTCTCATATCATGATGAAAAACAGTGCCAAGCTTGAGAACAAGATTGAAGGAACTCACAACCTATGAGCATGGAAGTATAGAGTGCTTCTCATACTTGAAGAAGCATGACCTAGAGAACTATGTCAAAGAAGAAGCTACAGATCCAGAGGGAGATGAAGACAAAGCACAATAAGGACTTAGTGAAAGCCAAGAGGATTATTTCCATATCCATTTTATCTCACATGTATCATCCTTGTAGACTCCCAAGTATATGTTCACTATGAAGGAAACAATATCAACAGGAAGGTGACATTGAAGAACCAGCTGAAGAATGTGAAGATACAGAACTCGGAGACCATGCAACCCCACTTCACAAGGGTTTATGAAATCAAATAACAACTTGAAGAAGTCAAAGAGAAAACGAGATTGTTATGATCACCTTGAATGGCCTCCAAAGATCATGGGACTCACTCATTCAAGGATTATGTGCAAGAAATAAGTTGATCTCTTTCAACAGACTTTGGGAAGAATGCACACCAGAAGAAGCTTGATTCATAACAAGAGAGGAGAAGATGGGAGCAAATATAGATCAAGCTCTCACAGTTCACTCCAGAATAAATCATAGAAAGAAAGGAGAACCATCATCACAACATAAGACAAAAGGAATTCAGAAGAGATCCTTCCAACATTCGATGCTACACTTGTGATGATAAGGGATTTCCACTACTCCAGAGATTGTCCCAGAAATAAAGGCCTCTTCAAGAAGAAGTCAAATAAGAAAAGACATCATGATCACACCAATGAAGATTCCTCAAGTGATGAGGAGTATGAATTCTATTGGTGAAGACAAAGATCATACTCTTATCCATTCTAGTATTTGGATAAGAAAGAATGAAATTAGTGACACTCATAGCCAATACACAGATTCCCAGAATCAGTAAAAGGATCCAGGACACAAGGATCAAGAAGGAATCTACCAAACAAACAAAGATAAGTATTTGAATTGTCTTTTCCTATATATCTACTTGCTTATATGACATGTTTAGTTGTGTACATGTCTATGAAATGTATTATACATGATAGAATGTTTCTATTAATGAAAAATACACTACTAATATGCATGTTATGGGTAAGTATCCTATGGTGCTATACAACACTCCATTTCTACTTATCTAGAAGGAAACCTCTTTACTGACATATTGGGATTAGTGCACAATCTCAATAATGTTATGGTAGAGATGTAAGGCATCTAGAAATGTTTCTGTGTGTATACGGGATACGGATGAATGTTGAAATTATAGTTTCATGATTATATCTTTATGCATAAGAATTTGTCATTATGAATATGTCTTATGAAATGTTTCTAACCATGCAACTCATGCATTTGACTTGTAAGAAAGATCACGTACAATCTCCTACAAGAAAAGAAGGATGAGACTTGTTTCAAAGAACAAGTGACGACAGTTCAAAATTCACTCCATTAAACATACATGAAGATGATCCCGAAGCTCCCAAGGTCAGAGAAACCGTGATGGAAGAAAGAGCTTCAGAAGAATATAAGAGGCAAGAGATCCACCTCGAGAGACGAAGACTACCTTGGGAATGAGAGATCATTCAAGATGAAGAAAAGTATTACGAGACTTCCAACTAAAGTAAGAGGCCTACACTCTAGTTATGTGGAACAGTTGAGTGACATCATTGATGCATACCCTTCCATCTATGAAGAAGTATCCAAGGAAAAATGGAAGAAACTATGAGCAAAGAGTACCAGCTGATCATGGGGAATTATGTCTAGGATGTGGTTCTGAGACCTCACGGTAATTTTGTAGTGTCTTCCATGAGGATCTACAAGAAAAAGTATACAAATCAAGGTTTGTGGTTTCTGCATTAACCAAACACACTTCTCCAGTGAAGTAGAAGTATATATCGAGCAAAGAACCACATGAGCAGAATAGGATTTGTACGAGCTTAGAAGGCACCCATAGATAAGCAAATCTAGTTACATAAGGAGCTTGAATATCACCTAGAGTGATGAATATCTTAACCTTTGCTACAAGGTTGAAGGTGGAAGCTTATAGAATACAATAAGCTCACATATGGGTGCAAGAGGAACTTTTCAACAAAGTTTAAGATAAAGGATCTTGGTATCTAGTGACCTGAGATGGATACATAGAAGATTAGCAGCAGAGGTTTCTACCTGTCACTCCAGTACATAATGTTTCGATACATAGAGTACAAAATGCAGAGGGAGGATGATGCTTTGCTTCAAGGGGAGTGATTGTAGAAGATATCTGGGTTCGACATGGTATGACAGAATGGACATCTTCCTGATGGACTAAGGCTTTACCAAGATTAAAGTGGGTTCCAACCTTTAAGGTTGAATGCGGAATACTAGGATATGTCGATGACTTGACAGGATGAACTCATTGTAGATGCAAAGAGGAAGTGTTGAGGACATAAAGAGAACCTCAGGATGTTTGGGATCGGGTATGATCTCATGAAGAGGCTGAGTACATTACAGCATGTTCAACCTATAGTAAAGCAATGCCATTTCACAAACTATTGCTGGGGAAAGTATGCTGTGGAAATCTTAAAACGATTTGATATGTTGGATTGTAAAGCCATGACCAAACCCATGGATACCAACCTAAATTTTTTATCTGATGAATCGACAGAGTTAGTGGATGTGATTTAGTATAAACATATTATTGGTTCGTTGATGTATCTAACAAATACCATGCCAGATATATCATTTGTTGTGAACACCCCGAGTCAGCATCTAGTGAAACCTATATGTGTTCACCTGATAGCTACAGAGCATGTGAGGTACCTAAAAGGTATGATATACTTAGGTCTATACTATGTTGGATATCATGACTACATATTGTATGGTTATACAAATGCAGATTGGGTTGCAAGTACCTCAGACATGAAGAGCACCTCAGGTGGATGTTATTGTCCGGGATCCGCCATAATCTTATGGTTTAGCAAGAAGCAGTCCAGTGTTGCTCTCAACACAAATGAAGCAGAGTATATAGCAGCCCATTCTGCTAGTTGTGAAGCCATATGGCTTCAAAAGTTGATGACAGGTCTATTTGACATGGATATGGATACCACAGTTATTCCATGTGACAACCAGAGTTGTATAAAGATGACGGAGAACCCGTTGTTCCATGATAAGTCGAAGTACATAGAAATGCAGTATTTTATATACGGGACATGGCATAGAAGGGAGCTATAAAGCTCCAGTATGTGAGTATCGATGAGAAATATATTGATGTGTTGAACAAGCCTCTATCTCGAGTAAAGTTTGAATACTTCCATGACAACCTTGGTGTAGTCTGAAAAGAACTTCATCGTAAGGAGGAACAGTGATGATGATGTTGTATACTTTCCTCGTAAGGAGGAACAATGATGATGATGTTACAGACTTTCCTTGCAAGGAGGAACGATGATGATATGGACCCTCCTCGGAAAGGGGGAGCATGTTGATGATATGGACTCTCCTCGGAAAGGGGGAGCAGGTTGATGATATGGACCCTCCTCGAAAAAGGGGGATTCTATTGATGATTTGGACCCTCATCGAAAGGGGGAGTAGATCGATGATGTTGCAGTGGGATTGCATCATCCCTGGACATTAGTCCTAAAGTGATCTGTAGACCTTTGTCTTTGTGTTGTGAGAGGGTTGCATTGTCCTTGGACTTATGTCCTAAAGAGATAGGGACCTATCATCCCGTAATTGAATCTATAGACTTTTGTCTCTAAGAAAGTGGTAGCATTGCATCGTCCTTGGACTTATGTCTTAAAGTGATATGGACCGATCATCCCATAATTTAATTCATAGACTTCTATCTTTGAGAAAGTGGTAGGATTGCATCGTCCTTGGACTTATGTCCTAAAGTGATAGGGACCAATCATCCCGTAATTCATTCTGTAGACTTTTGTCTCTGAGAAAGTGGTAAGATCGCATCGTCCTTGGACTTATGTCCTAAAATGATAGGGATTGATCATCCTGTAATTGAATCTGTAGACTTTTGTATCCTAGAAAGTGGTAGGATTGCATCATCCTTGGACCTATGTCCTAAACCGATAGGGATTGATCATCCTGTAATTGGATCATGTGTGATGCAGGTTATGTTGTTGTTGATGATGTTGTTGTTGATCAAAATATCAAGTATGGCTGCAAGTGATGATGTTGATTGAAAGATAAAGTATGGTTGTAGATGATGATGTTGATTGAGAGATCAAGTGCTGCAAAGGATCGAGTGATTGAATGTTGCAAAGGATCAACTGATAGAGTGTTGTAGAAGATGAAGACTCGGTGTTGTCGAAGATGATGTTATAGTGCTGAATATGTTCAGTAATTGTTCCAGTTGTTGATGATTGTCCAAAACTTCCAATGACATATACATGTATCGCCTTGATGTTGTTGCATATGTTATCTCTCTCCTTGCTCCTACAGTTGATGATGTTGTTGTCAGTAGAATACTCTTCTCGTTAAGAGGGAGTGTTGAAATATTGTAACTTCAAATAATATTCTAAGTATTTTAGTGATGTAACCTATGAGATATGTTTTATTCCTCTACCGGGATGTTACTATTGTATTTGGTCACCATAGAGTCATGAGGTTCTCCATTGTAAGTCGGGTCAATAGAACCCTCCTAAATATAATATAATATTGTTTTGTGACTTCCTAGGTGAAGTCGGCCCAGTAAGTTTTTTGGGGACGACTAGTTAGGGAAAAATTAAAGTGTAAGAAAGAGTATAAATAGAGGAGGTGTTTTCCTCATTTGAACAAACTCACTCACTTGTGTATAGTGCAAAGGGGAGAGAGAGAGAGAGAGAGAGAGAGAGATGCAAGGAGAAGGAGCACCTGTTTGGGGTTTTGTCTTTGTACTTTTGATACATCTATATAGAGGAATTTTTGTTGGGTTTTCTTCCCCATGAAGGTTTCCCAAGATAAATCTCTATGGTCTTTTGTGTGGTTGTGCTTATCTTTCTTTCAGTGATCCTTTTGTATATGGTTATGATATTATGATGCTAAGTGTTATTCGATCTTGTATAACCATTAAAAACTTAACAGTTTGTATTACTAGTTGAAATGTATGTGTGATGCCATATTAAATATAGAGTGTATGATCATTCCAGTCAGTTTGTAGTATCAACATTTAGTTGAGTTTCCAAGAACATGCACATTATCTTTGTAAGGGATTTGCATGAATACTTTTCCAACCTTATAAATTATCCTTCACTTTATGTTTTATGCATGTTTATAACAACCTTAAGGCAAATCAAACCCATTCACCATATTTTCTCAACAAATGCTTGATCTTTCAGTCACCCCATTGGCCCATGGAATATTGGCACAAGTCTTGGCCAATAAACCAACCAAAAACTGTTCTATTTTCAACCTTTTGATTCTTTATTTACAACTATGAAATATATATCATATAAAATCTTAAAAATTATATTTTTTCTTCAAGTCTAAAAGCCTCTTTGAGCATCCTAAATTAGAGTTTTTGGTCCCAAGAAAACCCTTGCATTTGATCATCCCTAGCTAGGTCAAACTCTATGTTTGTAAATATAACCATACTATGGTAGTTTTTATTTCTAAAATAGATTTATGAATTGAATTTTAAACTAAAATGGATTCCTCTTTTTTTTTCTGTCTGTTAGAGTTAGTTTTCTTAGGGAAATTCAAAGTGCCCTTGTGCTAGTATTTAGTAAGGATGAAGCTAGGATATTGTGTAATACACCAAGAACTAATAATTTATTATGAATTTCTGCTAAGATATTTTATTTTATTATTTTAAATATTTTTGACAGAAAGTAAAAAATAAAACAAATGTAATGAATTATTATTTTATTAATAAAAAATACTAAAGGGGATAGAAATGAAATAGTTGTTGAAGAGTGTTTGCTGACACACAAGAGGAAAATACAAGTGGTTGTAGTTGCTAAGTGAAACTCAAGGTACAAGAGGCATCTTCCCCAAAATCAGATCAAAACTCTTTGTTGAGTGCTAAAGAGCAGGAGGCTCATAAATGACCAAGTCCTAGGAAAAATACTATATAATAGTATGTCCATTAGGAAGCATGAGGCTAGCATTGGATAGGAATTCAATATGAGAATGCAAGATATGGTGCATTAAGTGGATTTTACTGTTGTGGTTCATTGAACAGGCTCAAGGGTTCTGGAGCAAGTGATTTGGTTGCTCTAGGAGTTGGTTGGGAGGAATGACTATTCCATTTTTATTTTCCTAGCAGTGGTGCCAGGTTCTTTTCCTATTGCTTATTTGTTATAACTAGTTATAGTAGGATTTCTATTATTAACCTGGAATCACAACTAATTATTTTAGTAAAAAATTATTACGCATCTGAATTAACTAATGATCCAATATCTATCAGATTTAAGTATCGATCCATTATGCACCAGAATAGAATATGGTTTTGTTATGCATCAGTTCACTAATCATTCGTATTATGTTTTCGAACTAGATATTCTTTCCTGTTAGTACATTCAAGCCTGTAAAATCCAGATTTAATTATTTATGTATCTCGGTTCGGGTTAAGATCCGAGAGCCTTCTTCAGAATTATAACCTATTAAAACAATAAATTTCATTCCCTGAATCCCATTACAGATCGGGATCGAAGGATTTATCAATAGGCAATCTGTATAGAATTATAAATATATAATTATGCATTTCACTATAATCTTAAAGTATTTATCCATTCACATAGTGATTTGTAAGTTATCAGTTCACTAATTAACTTACCGTGCTTGACTAAATTGAAGGTATCTTTCTAGAGCTAGGATTGTTTAAACATCTAGTTCCTCTGCAGTTACAGCAAGGAGTTATTTCCCTACTTTTTAGAAAACAAATCGAATCTACATGATACACATACCCTTAAGAAAACTGCAATCAAATTCACATTTATTTATCACTAAATCTTCTTAGATTTAATTCCAAGATCGTGTTTGGCCAACCTAAACATACAGTAATAAACACAAGGCAAACATTATAATCAATGCTACATTTTCTAATTAAAACACCCAAATATCCTCTTAAATAGTGAATCTTTCCAAAACCAACACACGGAAATAAATCCATCCCAGATGGAAACTGAGTGTCTCTAAACATAAACATTCATATCTAAAAAGGATTCTCACCAGAAACACTTACAATTACTTCGTAACCACCATTTTGATGAACAGAGGACTAAAGATTTCTTCTCAGAGATCTTAAAGACCCTATGGGTCGTATCAAAAATGACAACTTTAAACCATATCAAATATCAAAAATATGATCCATATCAATGTGGTTGTAAGACCATTCAATGGCATCCACAATATATGAATTTGGTCAAGTTAATAAATCTTCATATAATCCTTCAATATATGATGCACATGCACTAGATACATTGAATATAGATATAAAAAGAGGTACATTAAATATTGTGTATGATGGTAGATGCTTTTGATACATTGAATTTGGTCAAGTTAATAAATCTTCATAAAATCATTTGTATATGATGCATTAGATACATTGAATATAGATATAAAAAGAGGTACATTAAATATTGTGTATGATGGTAGATGGAACTGATTATTATATTAAATAGTGATATTAATACATTTTTATTTAATTATTTCAAATTATGGATTTATTAAAATTTTAACAATTTTTCTATTAATATATTAAATATACACATTAATAAACACCATATGCTTTATTGATATATATTAGCACACTTACATAGTTTGTTGTTGGAAGAAGTAGATAGGGATCAAATGGTTGAAAGATAGTTATGGAATGGAGGACAATTTGGAAAATATTTTCTTATTCGTCATATTTTTCTAGTTAAACTAGTTTAACTGTGAATTATCCATGCCTAGGTACATGTTATCATCGACATTCTTCATGTTATAAATTTATCAAATATAATTTATTTTTTATATTCTTTTTCTTTTTATCTCACATTCTTCTAGTTATACACCATGAAGTGTTGGTTATCCATTCATAAGCTAGCTACCAGTTACTTTTTATATTCCATTTTTTATAATTGTTTATTCGAATTTTGAACGACTACCATATAATCAATCTCGACAATACACTAGTCTCCTCCTCATATGTAGATGAAAAAGCATAGGCTGTAGTCCACCCGAAATCTCAAATAAAAACGTATATCAACTTAACTAGCACATCCACATACTTTGTGGTTGGATCACGTTGATAGGGATCAAATGGTTAAGAGATAGTTATGGAATGGAAGACAATGAGTTATCCATGTCTAGCTACATGTTATCACCGACATTCTTCTTGTTATCCCTTTATCAACTATCAGTTATTTTTTATATTATCTTTCATGAACTATTGGTTATCCATTCATCAACTATGAGTTATCCATGCATTGCTACCAGTTATCCATTCATCAGCTAGCTACTAGTTACTTTTAATAATTGTTTATTTCGAATTTTGAACGACTACCATAAAATCAATCTCGACAGTACACTTGTTTCATTTTTGTCCGTAGCTGAAAAGTCATAAACCACAATCCACCCCAAATCTCAAATAAAAACATCTATCAACATAATTATTTTGAATACATTGATTAATATAATTATTCAATATATAATATATTAGATACATTGAATATGCACATTAAAAAAGATACTTTATTTATAAATACATACATTCAAGGTATGGAAACTTACTTCAAATTTTTCCTAAATGTTAGTTTGGATTTGATCTCAAGTGTCTAAAAATTAACCAGAATTATAATTATCAAAGCTCATCAAAATTATAGTTATATGGTTTCCTCAATTAATACCTCTATTCTATACAACATTGATATATATTGCTTTAAATACATTGAATCGGAATCTTCAATTAATACCTCTATTCTATACAACATTGATATATATTGCTTTAAATACATTGAATTGGAATCTTGGATTTGTTTGGTTAAAATAACTTACATTTAATCTTTCACAAAATTTTATTTTTTTATTATTTAAAAATTATATTTTAATGGTAAAAAAAAGGATTTAACCTCTTAATTACTTTTGTTGCACTAAAATTGTGTAATTCCAACATAAGAATATAGAATAAAAATAATTAGAAAAATAACATCATACATAGTAAAAAAAATTGAATTTAGTTGTTAATAAATATCATAAAACTTTTTTAATATATGATACCCAGATATATTGAATATAGATAACAATAAATTATATTGAATATAAACTAGCACACTCACATAGTTTGTGGTTATAAGGATCAAATGGTTGAGAGATAGCAATGGAATGAAAAACACTTTGGAATTTTTTTTTATTCTTCCTATTCTTCTAGTTAAATGGGTTCAACTCAAGTTATCCATGCTTTACTACATTCAACTCGAGTTATCCATGCTTTACTACATTCAACTCGAGTTATCCATGCTTTACTACATGTTATCACCACATTCTTCTTGTTATCTATTTATCAATTACACTTATTTTTTATTTTTTTTATCTCATATTCTTCTAACAATGTGCCATGAACTCTTAGTTACTCTTGGTTATCCATTCATTAGCTATGATTTATCTATGCATCACTATTAGTTATCTTTTATAATTATTTTTTATTTTATAATTGTTTATTTCGATAGAATCAATTTCCATAGTACACTTGTCTCATCCTACACAGTAGATGAAAATGCATAGGTCGTGGTCCACCTCAAATCTATACATTGAATTTTTTTTACACTTAATAGTTTCATCTTTAAACGTAATGTGACATGTAGTCACATTGAATGATGACACATTAAATATTCTTTTTAATATTTTATGAATATATTTGGTCTTTCTTTATTCTTAGTCTAGTTGGAAATCTCTAAAAGAAAATCTTAAAATCACATATATTATGTATGAAAATTGCATAATATGGTTGTCATAAGGTATTTGATGGTGCACAATCTATTTATAGATTACAAACACAATTTGAACACTTCCAAATTTGAATTTTACCAAAAAAAACAATTACGACCAAAACACACTATAAAATTCAAAAATATAAATTAAATAAATTATTCCTATTTAATATTTTAACCATTTTTATTAAAAATACATTCAATTTTATTATATTTTTTTCTATCTTCTATAAAATTTCAAACTTGTATAGTTTGATTATGTACACTTTTCCATATATATAACCTAGGCGTAAATAAAAATAACCTACCTGTAAATAATACAAAATATGAGATGTAGAGCTATGAAATAAGGGGAACTAAATTCTCATCCAGATTTTATTGTAAAATTAAGGAAAAGGAAATTAATAATTTTAAATTGTAATTTAAAAATAATATAGAGTTTTAAAATCATTATTTTTTATAGAAATATTTATTTATTATGTCAATAGGTGTATATATCTTAGAATTTTGGGGTGGATCATCATCTATGTTTTTTCAACTATTAGCTTAACTTTAACTTTAATCAATTAAGTCTTAGTTCAAGAGCATTTAGCATCTAGGAGTCTAGCTAATGTGGAGTCATGTAAAATTCAAACTCCTAATAAAGTAGTTCTAACTCCTAATAAACTCCTCCAAACTTCTAATAAACTCTTGCATCTCATAGTTGGGCATCTAGCTAATATACAGTTACTATTACATGTTTAGGTTTTCCTTATAGATATAATTAGTCTTTCGATTCTTTTTAAAGGAGGTTAGTTTAACTTATAATTAACAATTTCAAAAAAACCAAAAATAACTTAGTTAACATCTGACAAGTACAATTTGTGATAGTTGGAAAAATCAAACTTCAGCTTCAACTATTCTATTATTAGATACAACTATTCAATTATTAGCTTAAATACATTGAAGATACAACTATTAGCTTAACTTCAATTCCAATCATGACTTTTACTTGAATTGTAATTGCCAATAATATTAACATTTAAATTAACTATTAGATACCTATTAGCTTGATGCTTAACTCCAATGATTTTACAATTATTAGTTTAACTTTAACTCTAATCAGGGTTATTGGACAAGTATTAGCTTAACTCCAATGATGTTACAACTATTACCTTAACTTCAACTCTAATAGCTGTTATATTGGATAACTATTAGACTATTCCAATAGTGATACAACTATTAAATTAAATTTAGATGAAGTCCATATCTTAGCATGAGAAGTTGACCTTGATTGCACTGAAACCATGCACTAAGAACAATCACTTAGGAAATGTGCAGCTTAAGTGAGCTTAAGAACCATAAATTAAGTGGTTGTTATATTAGCTTAACTATAAGATACAAGTAATTGACACATTCTTTAGTAAAAAAAACATTATCAATATGTCAAATATATACCTCTCAGAGTATTTCAAAGGTTGTTTCTAGTTTTTATAGGTGTTAAAATAATATTTATTGATGTAATATGAGACAAGTATACAATCTAGATTGTTTTTATAGACGTGGTTATTTAAAATTATAAACAATTATGAAAGAAAAAGAATATAAAAAAACAGCTGGTAATTGATGCATAGATAAGGTTCACTTCTTGGTGGACAACCTTCTTTTAACTAAAATAACGAGAGTGATGACTAGAACATAGACAATGTGGTGACTACAGCTACACATTGAATAGTTGTACTAATAACTAGCACAACCACAAGTAAAGTGGTGAATGAATGCCAATAAGCACAACCAACCACTTTGTTTTGTGAAGATAGATGGATGTTAAATAAAAGCTAAAATACATAATTTTATATCCATTATTCATACCACATTGTTAGAGTTAATATAAACATAAAACAAATACTATTTAATAATAAATAAATGAAAAAAAATGATATGAAAAAACAAAAACAAATTGTTACCCTTTCTTTTAATCACCGTTTAACTGAAGGTTATTTAATGGAGTTGGCTAATCTCTAGACTATTTACACTTAAAATCCGGGATTTTTTGGCCAAAATCTGATAAAAATTGTTTAAAGAGTAGTTTTCACTGTCCTGAATCCATTTCTGCAATAAAAATTGCAATTTTAACATTGAAAATCTCATTTTCACCAACAAATCTTGTTACCAAATTCCAACCAAACTTGTCTGAAAATATGCAAATGGTGAATTAACTTAAAAATATATATATATAATCATAATTTTGTCCATCCTTCTAACATCAAATGTCCCCACTTGCATTAGAAACTTCAACGATATATTCTATTAATTTAATGTTTATTAATAAAATTTATTATAAAATTATACTGCCTAACATTTATTAACCTCACTATTAATAACTAAATTAGATTCAATTCAAGAAGATGAGTCGTCAGATCTTCCGAAAGTGATTCTCCTTTCTCTCCGCGTTACCTCTGGTTCCTTTTCAAAGTAACGAACTCTATTTAAGTCAAACCCCAAAATCTAAGATTCCTCGCGATTGTTGAGTTGGCAATTTGGGTTTCCCATGGGAGAATCTACGGCCATAGTTTGACACACGCCGCGTGTCAAAATCGTGGCCGGTAAAGGCGGTGGCAGGTCAAAACTGCATGGCGTACTCTGCTGGCTTTCAATTAACTTGAATTTGGGCGGCCATACACAGAAACGAAGTGCTCCTATAAATAATAACAAGATATGTGTGCCGGCCCAGATTGAAACTGGGACTCAGTGTGCCGGCCCAGATTGAAACTGGAACTCAGTGTGCCGGCTGAGGTTGGAACTGGGATTGTATTGTATTGTAGTGAATTTGATTGAATCGAATCCATGGCTACTCCGGCGAATGATCCTCGAAGTCTGATCGATTGGCAAGATTCAGAGAATGGCCACGAAATCCAGATGGTTACAGCGCGCCGTGGGCAGGTAGGTCTCCTTCTAACGAATTCGCTTGCATTGCATTCAATTGCTTCGAAGGAATTAATTCTCTGTAATCTTGTTGTAAATGCTTTCAAGTTTTTGCCCAAGTGTCTTCGTTTTTTCTTCAGAGTTTTTTCTGTCAGATTCTGATAATGTGCATGTTTGTTATACCAATGAATGAATGTTAAAAGCAGAAATATATAAGCAAAACATTCTCCACAAACATATATATATATATGACTTGTCCAACCAGGCATGAAAATATGATTTTTATTTCTTGGCGATTTTTTGTATATGGAAATTAGTTATAATATTTTTTAGAATCTGGTTTTGTGTGGTTTAAATTGCAATTCTAAACTCATAAACTGATTCAGCGGAATGAAAAACTTATAGACTGATTCAGCGTACTAGAAAACTTATAGAAGAGTCATTTTTAAGAAATTTAAACCCTTTTATCTAAATTTTGAAAATTTCCCAGCCCCAAAAAACACACAGCAAAACTATAAAATCGTCGCCTGGTTACACTACTTGTTTTATATATATATATATGGCGGTTTCTTTATATCAAATACTGAATAACTCGATATGCTGTGACTATTCTATATTCTATTTCTTTATTACAATTGAAATTAGATATCAACTGTGTGTGGAACGAGTCCTGTGAATACTTAGTTTCATTATTCTGATCAAAATTGAAAAAGCACCCCCCTCCCCAGGTACCCCTTTAGACTATGGCTACTTCTTAGTCAATGAACCCAGAGCAAAAACAGAGCTTCCTCTCTCTCTCCTGCCCTCCTTGTATTGGGAAATTACAGTTTCTGCAATTTTGAGATTTTAGGAATCACAAATCATGTTTTTTTTTACTAAATAGTTTTTAAAACTATCAAATTGAGCAACCAAAGATGCCAGGTTTTGGTCTTCTGGTATACTGCTCCAAGGATTAAGAGTCACTCATTCCATTTTCCAGTTTTATTGAGTGAATATAATTAAGTAGATAGTTATGTTGATAAGCATTTGCATGTTATTTTAGATTTTGGACTTGTTTAAGCTGATCAATAACATTAAAACTCAATTGTAACAAGTGTACAGCAGGGATTCATTTCATGGTCATCGTATCTTGTTATGCTTAAATGCATCTTGATTAAGATTTAAATAAGTTTCAGTTAAAGAGTGGTAGCAATTTGTTTTTGTTTTTTATATCAGTTTTTTTTATTAAATAGTATTTGTTTTGTGCTTATATTAACTCTAAAAATTTGGTATGAATAATGGATATAAAATTATATATTTTATCATTTTTTTAAGAGCCAGGTGGTTGGTTTTGTCTATAGGCATTCACAGGCCACTTTAATTGTGGTTGTGCTAGCTAGCATAATCACTTAATTTGCCATGAGTGAATATAATTAGCATAATCACTTAACTTGTGGTTAGTGAGCATGGATAGATCATAAGTTAAGTGCCATGGTTGTTCTTGCATTCATCTAGTTAAATGGGTTGTGTGCCATGAACTACCCATTATCCATGTATCACCTAAGAGTTATCCCTGCATCAACTATAATTTTTTTTTTTTAATTTAGAAGGACTACTAGTCTAGACAATACACTTCTCTCATCCTCGTGCAATCTAGGAAAAGCATAGGTGCTACTCCACCCCAATTTCTAAAATATAAACACCTATTGGTGTGACTAGCACAACCACTTAACTTGTGGTCCATAAACATCGATAAGTTACAAGTTAAGTAGGTTACCATGAAGTGCCCTTTATCCATACCTCATATATATATAAGAGAGAGAGAGAGAGAGAGAGAGAGAATTTGAAACAACCGACCATAAAATAAATGTTGACAATACACTTATTTCATCTTCATGCAATCTAGGAAGAGGAAGATGACCCTTCCTCGTCCACTCCAAATTGTAAAATATAAATACCTATCGGTGTAATTAGGTTTTGTTTCTAGGCACAATATATAACTAGCACGGCCATAAGTAAGTGGTTGGTGAACGTCGATAGGAGCAACCAACGACTTAGTTTTGTGGAGATGACTAACTAACTATTAAACAAAGGATAGCAATGAGGAGTCGTAACTCTCCTTTTATTGATAAAGGAAGAAGGCAAATAAAATCTTGTCCTTTTGTAAAGGCTGACACCCTCACTTCTTCTCTATTCTCTCTCGATTCATTCATGAAATCTCCATTTAGGGTTCGATCCTGTGGGATATCTCTTCTAAGCTAGGACTTGACTTTAATGGGGAGAGGCCTCCTCTCATTCCCATCTCCCACCAAGAAGGGAACGGAATTTGAATTGATGACCAATGTGTCATTCATGTCGGAGGGATTTGGGGTTTCCTAGAAATTTCCATTCGGTAGAAAATCTGGGCATATATGCATATAACAACGGTTCATCCATCAACTAAATCTAGGCACAATATATAATTATGATGATTTTTTTAGAATACAAGTTTTGAAACATCGGGCATAATTATAATATTTTAGGGAGTTTAAAAAATGTTTTTTGTGCATAACAAATGCAATCTCAGCAAAGATTGATTGATAAAATTTTGGTGATGACAAAATCAAAACCTTATAAAGTTTAGCCTTCCTCGTTATCTATAATGTTTTTTTTTAAGGCGGTTCACCATTTGTTAGAGGGCTAGTCCACCGGTTAATATGCCAACACTTGCTATTCCAACACGAGAATCAAGGTAGAGCCAAATTACATAATCCACTTAGTTATTACAAACAGGCTCAACAAGAGCATCATGTCACTTACTTGAAATAAACCTAGGTTGAGAGGGTAACAATCATTCCTCTTAACTACCTAAGCTAAGTCCAATGGACATAATGCCTATTTGCATATAAGAACTTATTATATAATAGATAAGATATTACTGATATAGAGACATTTTTGTAGTCTTTTTAGACACGGACTGAACACACATCCCGATTGTGGATTTTAATTTTAAATATCTGGACCTACACAAGTTCTTTTATAAATTACACAATGTTGTGTATCTGCAAAATGTAATTTTGTTACTTGAAAGATGAAATAAAATTATGCTTTTTTTCCTAAAAATATATATTTTATTAATATAAACACTAAATATATAATACATTAAATAATATTGAATATAAACCCTATACCCATCTCACAATAGCATAATGTATTAGATATAATAAATATTGAATATGGTTACCAACATTATACCTATCTTAATGTAGCATATTTTATTATATATATTCAATATTGAATATGGTTATTCATAATTAAAATAATTTCCTTAATTTGTAAAATATTGGATACATTGAATATAAATTAACTATGAATATAAACATTAACCATGTGTTGAGACATTCTACGTAAAAAATTACAATGCATTAGATATATTAAAAATGTTCTAATACATTAGATGTTTTTAGTAAAAAAAGAACAATGCATTAATACATTGAATTTTTTTTTTAACAAAAACTGAAAAGAGGATTTTATAAAACAGGCTGTGCACAGCCATTCATTACAGCAGTAGCAAGGAAAGGTAATCCTGCAGTTCAAAATTGGTGCACAGTAGGCTTAACCTGAGAATTTTCGAAAAAACTGCATTCAAAACTCTACCAAAGTAACTAATGTCTCGGGTAGTATATACCCTTATATACTGTTTACATAAAAAGAGACAGAAAAACATATATCCAAAATAAGAAAAGACAGATTAAGGGTTGCCTCTGAAGTGTCTGGGCTGCACTACTGATTCTTCCTCCATTAGGTGCTCCACTTCTGCAGTTGCTCCATTCACTCGGCTCCCCTGATTCATGGTGATCAGCCGTTCAAGATCTTCCTGGATCCTGTCTACTTTACCCATCATCTCTCGCAGGTTACTTTCGTTGTCGTCAATCCGGGAGTCATGGTTGCTGATTTGTAATGAAGTATAAGTCATTGTTTCTCCCATGCTTTTGATTTCCCTAGCTATTTCCTTGTTGTCCATGACTCCAATTGCAACCATCTCGTACAAGCGCCGAAGATTCTTCTTGATGTCCATTATTCCTGCGTTGTCTCCAGCTTGTGCCATGCTTTCAGCTTCTGCGGAGATCTTAATGCAAGCAAACTGACTGTGCAAGGGACGAAGAGCAAGAGCATTGTCCGGAATTTCAGCCAAGGGAAAACTAAGAAAACGTCTCAGAACTGAAAGCTCCTGCTGCAAGACAGTACCCCCGTTCCTTTCAGAGTAAGCCAAAGTTCCTACGGCACCTTCCTGCCACCCAGTGCAGAGGCAACCCAGGACTAGCCTCAGATTTCCAGAATGTGTGGGCTTTGAGCCTAAACCAGGGCCGATAGACCAGGACGCAGAGGGAGAATTACAATGGCAATTGGAGAAGGCTGCGAGAGCAAGCCTCTCCTTCACAAAGGAGCGAGTGAGAGGGAGAGTTTGCCACGGGATTCCCTGCAGCCTCCCTCCTTCAATACCTATCACCACATTCAAAAGGATGCGCACAGCTTCAGAAGAACCAGAGAGGACCGGGGCAGAATATAGATGCATGGTGCTGCAATGAGGCAGCATAAGAAAATGGGCAGAGATAGAACAAGCGTGCGAGGGGCAATAACAATTAACCCAAGGCTTGAAGTTCTTAATGCCTGCAGAGTTCAAGGAGATGAGAAGACAGGATAGAGACCACGCGGCCAAGGGAAAGAAGCTGACAGGATGGGGGAGTAAATGCATGGAGCCGCCGTGGAGGGAATGGAGGCCAACTACGAGAAAGAGAAATGGAGCGGGGGGGAGAAAAGTGGAGGGGGGAATAAGAGAAAGGAGAGGGGGGTAAGGATGAAGGGGGGATGGGACGGAGGGATAAGGGGAGGAAGGCAAAGAATGGAGAGTGGAGAAGAAAAAAGGAGGAAGAGAAGGGGGGGCTATATGGCTTTCAATGAAATGGAGGGTTGAATTCTTTATTAAGATATTTCTAGTATTGAGAGGACGGAAAGGGAGCTTCCAACACCGCATTTAAGGAATAAATTTGAGGGTGGGATGGTTTCCATCCTGGCTGTAATGACCTTGTGGGAGAGAGTCTCCCGCATTAGCCATACTGTCTGCTGTTGTATTATTATGTCGAAGAATGTGGAAAGCCTCATAGGTACTAGACATGAGAAGCTTGGCTTTTTCAAATAGGCGGCGACACTTGACAGCTCCTGTAGGGTATCCATTAATCAATTTGTAGATGACGTGCCTGGAGTCTCTGAATATCAAGACCTTGCGAAGCTTCTTAGCATTTAGAATATGAAGGCCCTGAACAAGAGCCAGCCACTCAGCTTCATTGTTAGTTCTGTTACCCAGCCCCCACGCGAAAGTTTGTTCTACATATCCTCCGGGATTCAAGAGAATCCCCCCCGTGCCTGCCACCCCTGGATTACCTTTTGAAGCGCCATCGAAGAAGAAGGAAAATGAGTTTTTCTCCCTGAGCCAGGTCTTAAATTCATTGCTGGGAAGACGTAACTCCCAAGGGAGGGACTGTCTAGGATGGCTTACCCTGCCTGTGACACTTTTGGACTGAAGGGAGCTTCTCTCTTTCAGAAAATTTTTGCACCAAGATGAATAAGGATCAAGGATGGATTCCTAAGAAGGGAAGCTGATGTTATTTGAGGCAAATTTTTCAACTATCATTCCTATAGTTTTAGCAGCTATATGGGTCGGGGAAGCCTTTTGCTCCTTGAAGATGGCTCGATTCCTAGCTAGCCAAAGTTGCCAACAAAGGTTCTTTGGGATAGCAGCCCAAAGGCAGCTTAAGATTGGTTTCTTACTTAAGGAGCCTGGAAAATGATTAGACCAATCTTTAAAGAGTTGAACTGCGTTGCCTGGGAGGTCTCTCCCAAAGTCCAGAGGGAGAACGGTTCTCCAAACTATTAAAGAGACTTTGCATTGAAGAAAAATATGGATGGTTGTCTCTTCAGCTGAATTACACAGGGCACATCGAGAAGGGCCAAGAATGCCTCTTTTCCTTAAGTTTTCAGCTGTTAATAGCTTGTTGTGCAAGAGTATCCAAGTAAAGCTATTGACTTTGGGAATGCTATCAGACTGCCACACCTTCTTCCAAAGTCTCTCTGCCATATTCGGTTCCCTGGTTATTTTTTTATATCCCTCTTTGACATTATACTGCCCAGATTTGCCCCATCCTAGACGATCCTTGGCTGAGACACGCAATGGGGATAGGCCATGGAGAGATGAGAGGAAGGAGGCTGCTGCATTTTCCAGATGGGCTGGAGGAGATAGCTCTTTCCAGCCAATCCATTGGCCCTTTGTGTCCCACCGAGAGAGATCATAAAGAGTGTTGATCCCCTGTTCACTCGCCCATTCTGATAGAGGTGCCAATCCTGGAAGTGAGGAGCACTGAGGCTGTCCTAAAATGTTGTTGTTCCAAACATTGATTCTTTTTCCATTCCTTGGGATCCAGTAGCAGTTTTCAGTGATAGTTTTGTAGGATACTTTGCACAGCTGCCATAGAGTAGTTCCTTTACCTGTCCATGCACTGTCCAGCATTTTTTATCTGGGCCTTTTTATATACTTTTTTCTGATAACTTCCTTCCACCATTCCTTTCTTCCCGTGACCAGTCTCCATATCAATTTGGCTCCCATGGCTTTGCTCATATGCTCGGGGTCTCTGATGCCTAAGCCGCCTTGATTTTTGGGGCGTTTGATCGTGTCCCACTTTACCAAATGGAACTTCTTAGTCTGGACTTTCCCTCCCTGCCATAGGAATTTCCTAATTTCCTTACAAATGTTGTTAATGATATTCTTGGGAGCAAGGACCATCGAGCTTGTATAGATGGGGTAGGAAGAGAGGATGGATTGAATTAGAACAGTCTTCCCAGCTAAATTTAGCCATTTCGACCCCAAGGATTGAATCTTATCCTTAATTTTTTGAACAACCGGGTTCCACATTGAGGAAGTCAGGGATTTTTTAACCACAGGGATACCCAAATAGGTAAAATGGGTCCAGTTGGGATTGGCTTTGATTTGGAGGATTTGGGATATGCTGCAAAGAGTTGGTATAGGGAAGTTCCATCCATATATTTGGCACTTGTTCAAATTTGCTGAGCTTCCTGAGGATTGGAGAAAGATGTCCAAGGGACTAAGAAAGTTCCTGGCAATTTGGGTGGAAGCTATGCCAAGAAGGATAGTGTCATCCGCAAACAAGGCATGGTTGATGGGAGAGACACCATCTTGATAGGAAAGACCCAGGAGAGATCCTTCAGCTTGGAGTCTAATCAATCTTCTGCTTAGGGAATCAGCTACCAGGATATAAAGAAAGGGGGATAGAGGACATCCTTGCCTCACCCCTCGAGAGGGTTTGAAGAACTCTGAGGGTCTTCCATTGATAAGAGGTGCTATCCAGGGGGATGTTATACAGGCTTGGATTTGGCTGATGAAAATAGGGGGAAACCCAAATCTTTCCAGAACCATGATGATAAAGGAGTGTCTCAATCGATCAAAGGTGTTGGCCAGGTCCAACTTAATGGCCATCCCAGGCTCACCCCTTTTGGAGCTGGAATGGATTGCTTCCTGAACCAAGAGAATATTATCACTGATTTGTCTTCCTGAAATAAAGCCACCTTGATTGGGGGAGATGAGAGAAGGAATGATTTGCTTAAGTCTCAAGGACAGCACTTTGGAGAAGATTTTATAGGAAGCATTGCATAGAGAGATGGGTCGGAATTTTTTAATGGAAGTGGGGTTGTGCTCTTTAGGGATCAGGGCCAGGAAGGTGGAGTTAGTGGCTCCCCCCATATTTCCTTTTGCCATCCAAGAAATAAGACGCATCAAATCCCTCTTGATGAGAGGCCAAAAGGTTCTATAGAAGCAAATAGGGAATCCATCTGGTCCTGGGGCCTTATCCGGATGGAGGCTCCAAATAGCTTTTTTAACTTCTTCTTCCAACATGGGGGATTCAAGCCTGAGTTTTTCCTCAAGGCTGATAAGAGCTGGAATGTCAGAGACCATTTATTCCATGAGACGTTGAGAGACTGGCTCCTCATCATTGTACAAGTGTTCAAAAAAAGTCCTTACCTCTGTGCTGATAGCCGCTTGCCCTTGGATGACTGCTCCATCTTTAGATTTGAGTTCTCTTATTGTGTTCCAGCGCTGCCTGTCCATGCATTGATTTTGAAAGAACTTAGTGTTCTGATCTCCCCCTTTGAGCCAGAAGATACGCGAGCGAAGCCTCCATCCCTCCTCTTCATGTCTTAGGGTTTTCTGGAGATTTGACTCCAGTTCAATTTCCTTGAGGAGGTGCTCCTTGGTGACCGTGCTTACTTCCATTTCAGCTTGAAGAAGCTCCATATCCTTTATAATGGTCTTCTTCTGCTCAGAGGGTTCTTGAAATTGAGTTTTTACCCATGATTTGAGAGCTACCTTGACCCTTTTTAACTTCTGTTCCCAAGAGTATGCTGGAGATCCTGGAATGAAGCACCGCTAAGCTCCAGCAATAACATCCTAGGCTTCTTCCGATTCCAACCATATCTGGATAAATCTAAATGGGAGGGGCCCCAAGTTTTCCACCGACGGGAAGAAAAGACATATTGGTTTATGATCTGACACAGCAGAGCACAGAATTTTGACTTCCGGCTGATGATTGAGGAGATGGGTACTGACTAAAAAATGATCAAGACGGGCTGCGATATGTCCAGGTCCTATTCTTCTATTGCTCCATGTGTAGATGCCATTTTTGGGTTTGACAGCAGTGAGACCCCATTGAGAGATGAGATCTTCCATCCTTTCCCCAAATGGATCCCTTACCTTAGTTCCACCTCTACGCTCATCTGCAGATATAGTGGCATTGAAATCCCCTGCAATGTAACAGGGTAGCAGCTTCTTGTCTTCACTTTGCTCCTCTAGCGATGTCCAAAAGCTTTCCTTCTGCGAGTTCATGGTTGGGCCATATACATTCCCAATCCAAAATTGTTCTTTGCTTTCTTTGTTTTCTAGTTTTATGAGAATCCAATTTTTGTTTTCTATAGCGGAGCTCAGCTCAAACTTGTCTGAATTCCACCAGCATAGAAGCCCTCCAGAAGCTCCACTTGCACTAGTAGCAAGGCCTTCCCCTTTTGGCCATATACTTTTAATGGTGGCAACGCTATCTTCAGCTGATTTTTTAGTCTCCTGGACGAGAAGGATTGAGGCAGTTTCCATAGATTTAAACCTTTTGATAACTTCTAGCTTCTGCAAACCTCCCAAGCCTCTACAATTCCAGGAGACTACTTTCATTATTTCCTGAGTTGTTTGAGAGCCTTATCTTTCTCCTTTTTGTCCTCTTCCGCACTGAGAAGATATTTGTTTGCTTGCGGGGTTTTTACTAGGAAGTCTAGATTAGCTTGTTTCCCTGCCACCTTTTCCCTTGTTGCCTCCTGCTCTCTGATGATTTTGTTAGATTTCCTTCCCTTTCTGGAGAGAGGTTCTTGCTCTTCAATGGAAGTTTCTGTTATTTCTTCAGAGCTTGCTTTTTCCCTTGATCGTGTAGTGGATCCTTCAGAGTTTGTCACTTTGTCTTTCTTTTCCCTAGAGTGTCCAGAACCTTCTTCCTGGTCTTCCTTTTCCTAGTTCTGTGGGACTCCATAACCCTCTTCCTTATCTTCCTTTTCATGGTGCGGCGAGACAATAACCTGGGGTTCAACGGTTCTGCTGCTATTCCATTTCAGGGTTTTCTTCCTGATTTTCTTCTTTTTGTGTCTCGACTTCCAGGGCCTCAAATCTATTTCCGGGGGGGCTCTTTGACGTGGGGATCTGTTGTTTTGAGGGCTTGGCTGCCCTCTTCCCGCTTGCGACGTTCCATCCCTCACTTGGAGGGTTGTCTGAGATGGGTTTCTCAGGCTTTTTCGGACATGATTTTGCAAAATGGCCATATTCATGGTAGAATTTGCATTTGAACGGAATTTGCTCGTAGTCTACTGTTTGAAGATGATTCCATCCGTCAATGGAAAGCATGATTGCCTCCGGCAGACCTTTCTCAAGATCAACTTCAACGCAGATTCGAGCACAGGAAAACATTGGGGCTTTCGGTTCAGATTTGTCTACAAACTTCCCTAGGGTATTTCCTATTGCTCGAAAGTCCTCGTCCTTCCAGCAACGAAGAGGAAGATGGAGGAGCTTGACCCAAACAGGCACTGCTTTTGGGATATCTTTTTCTAGATTGAAGGACAGGTCCCATTTATTCAAATACATGCCTCTTGGGCCCATGAAATAAGGTCCGTTCCTGAAGATTAAGTCACGATCCTCCTTCTTTTCAAAGATAAATGCGAAGTATCCTTTTCCACAAAAGTTCTGCTGAACTTCCCCCTGGATTAGGGTTCTCCAATTTTTGTTTAGCCAAATCTCCACTGAGCGCGGGGAAGGCCATAGGCCTGTGAACAGACCAATTAGACCTTTCTCAGAGAGAGCGACTGCTTTTCTCTTCGAAGCTGTGGAGTTGAGCTTCACTTCCGGGACCTCTGAACGTTTGACGAACTTGGAAGAAGGGGCCGTGGCGACTTGAACAGGAGGCAGAGCGGCCACTATGGTCTGAAACCTATCCTCAATGGACGCAGGATCCGGCAGATCCATGAGCAGGGCATGGAAGCCCTCGACGGGAGCTAGGGTTCAATCACTCAGAGCCCGCTTGGTTAGAATCTTTATACATTGAATATTATTATTATAATGTTTATATAATTTTTTCACCAATTTAATATTTTATTTAATATAGTATTATGTATAAGTATATTAAATATGGTTATTAATTATTATTTGTATGGTTTGAAGAGAAAGCAAAATACACTTTTAAGCTTTACCCCGTAATCATGTTTCTAGAATATTCTCAACCTAGACCCTAAGACATAAAATCTTAAAAAATTTATTTTGAACGTTTTACTAATTAAAAGGATAATGATATAAACAAAACTCACTATAACTTAAATAAAAACACAAATATTTATATATAAACAAAATATCAAAAGAAGGAATTTAAAACCTGATCCATAGGGACATTGTCAATAAATAATTAATTTTTAACACAAGACATTCCTCTAATAATAAAAAAGTTGCTTAATTGAAAGTTAATTTATTTTGCAATTGTTTCCCTATATATTTCTGTTCCCTACATGGGTATGGGTGAAAAGGAGTTTTTTTGTTTTCTTGTTTTTTAATCAAATACATTTCCATTTTTTACCATAAAACTAAAATAATCAGTTGTTTTTTCTAATTTGATCAATCCATCAATAAATTTGAATATTTTAATAACTTGCTAACATTCTTTTCAACTACTGCTTTCATTATATATTTTAAATATATATTACTTGCTAACATTATTTTCAACAACTACTTTCATTATATATTTAAATATATATTTTTTCTTAAAAAAATATCATAATTTTATGTGATTAAAATCATATTGTCCATTGACCACTGAGTCATTACATCTTTAACAATAATTATTTTACGGAAAAAAAATCTTATAAACCCATTTTTTTTCTTGTTATATGATACATTAAATTTAAATTTAATTATTAACCAACATTTACATTGAAGATGAAGGTATAAATTAACATAATCATGAGATTAAAGAGACTAAGCATATTGAGAATGAAGCAATAAGTGCATATAATCATGAGAGTGTTGACAAGGATTACATTAAAGATGGAGGAGTAAATACTCCTCCAAAGGATATAGGCAAATCGTATATGACTTGCACTTTCAACCCAATCCTCTTTCTTTATTTGGCCAAATCACTAATTTTTTTAATTATTATTAATTTATTAGATATAAATTTGTTTTAAATTTTATATTTATTTTAATTAACTTTAGATTGTTTTCATCATTATTATTTTATTTTTAATAATATTTTAACCTTTCTCTTATGGGAAGAGAACCTACTTTATTAAAAAATGATGAAAAAAGTGAATGGAGAGATTTGATTGGTTTTTCTTTAAAAGAATGGGCAACCTGATCACGCTTCACTACTTTAGCTTTCCCACTGTGTATTATTACCAAATTCTGTTTATTTGTATTTTGACCAAATGACCAACGTTATCATGGAGCTTTGACCATTCTTCTTAGCCTTTTCTCGTGGGGAATCCATGTTAAAAACACTACACAATGTTTACATCATAGAAATAATTTGTTATCCACGTGGGCACTTGGTTGTCAAGATTAAGATTCTCTTTGTTGTCAAAATTAAGTCAACTTGGTGATGAGCTAAAGCATTAAGGTGGGCCCTGTATTATGTTTTTATTTTTTATTTCTTTGGCTGTGTTTCACTATGAGTTTTTAGAATAGGGGGAGGAAACCCTAAGGTTAGATTGGTGGTTCAAAAGATCTTGGGATCTTTGCTTAAGGGGTAGTTTGTTTTTTAGAAGCCTTTTTTGTAAAGAAGGATTAAAGAATCAAAATTCTTTGAAAATCAACAAATCTTTGATGGGGCAAGTTCTGAGGGAAGGTGTGGTATTGGGGCAATTTTAAAGGTGATTAAGACTTTTTTTTTCAAATTCATAATGGCAAGACAGGGGATCCAATACTTGGGTAGAACTATTGGCTCTGTGGACCCTTTTACATTTTGCTTCCTTGAGGGATGTTGTTAGATTATAGGTTGCAGGAGATTCTTCAACTATCATTGGGTGGATCTTTGGTAGATCTTTCTTCTCAATTTTCAATCTAGAGGGATGGTAGAGGAGGATCAGTTTGTTGAAGGAAAGATTCCAAGATATTTATTTTCAACATGTTTATAGGGAATACAATGAGGAGGCAAATAAGCTTTCCAAGGAAGCTCTAGGATTGGAGGAAGGAGTACTATTCTTTGAAGAACTTTCCCTCATTTTCTTGTAGGGGCTCTTTTTGGATTTCTAGCTTTTGTTTTTATATGTTCTTCTTGTGGAAGAGGTATATTTTTTGAATTTATATTTTGTTAGACTTTGGTGGATCATGGCGTTGTAGATTCCTTTGTCCTCTAATTTTTTGTTTTGATAGCCTTTGGGTGGATCATGGCGTTGTAGGTTCTTCTTCCTGGTACAGTCGTTGTTTTGGTTGTATGGTCCTTTTGGGGAAAAAAAATTGTGTGGCGACTATTGAGCTGATAGGGAAAGAGGAGTTGGTGTTCTCTTCTACAAAGAACTGTTACTGTAAAGATATAATTGGGTTCTATTTTTTTATATCTTGATTATAATGAATATTAGATATATGTTTTTTTCCTTGTTGAAGAATAATAATAAAAGACCTTCTTGCACCTACAATATCTCATCTCCCAATAAATTACAAGATTTTTTTACCTTCGTTCACTAAGAATGTTTCCATGATTGTGGTAAAATTGACATTTGAAGGGTGGATCTTCAGTCATTGTTTTTTATTAATTTGCACTCATTTGTTGCTGCCTTTCCATTTCAAGGTAATTTCTTCTCATTTGTTGATATAACTAAAAAAATTGAGCTTATCCTAATTTGTTTTAAAATCCTATGATCACAAAAATGGAGTGATGACCCTGAAATCCTTACCCATAGATAGAGCTTATCTTTCCAAGCCAATCTACAGTTCAAAGAATTATGTTAGGGAAAAAGGTCTAGCACAAAGTAGTTGGATAACCATGGGCCTCCATCGAGAACCACATCTTTGTCCTAAGCATTTTCAAACATGAAAGAAAAATATCTAAGATGCAAAGGAGAGATACTCACCTTACCCTTTGTGGCCTTAGATGATGAAGATTTGATCCATGCAACCATGTTCACAATGGGGGCGTCTTACTACTAAAGTATGTTATAAGACCCCTATGGGATAACTCCTTCACACCATCAACATTCTAGTTCTTTGGGAAATAAATCCTTACCGATGCATAGTATTGTGCACACCTCTTCCTTACTTTAAACTAGTCTACAAAAAACCTTGAATGTCGACTTCATTCATCATTTTCCTTTGTTAATCAATCATAAATCCCTTGTACTTCTGGGGAGTGTTTGATGGACATTGTTGCAAATAATCTTGTAACCAAACCATATGTAAGAGATTGATGTAGAGTATTGTATTTTCAAATATTGTATCTTTTTTTTACATGTAACTAAGCACCCCACCCTCCAACTCGTAAGAAAGGATAATATATCCAATGCATAACTCCCAGCTAAACATCTCATGTAGTGTTGGATGGACTCCGTTGCAAATAATCTTGTAATCAAATTGTGTTTATGAAATTGATAAAAGATAAAGTTATTACATAACACATACAAGTTCTTATATACCATTTTCCTTATATCAATAAGGGTGCTACAAAGAATAGTTGCTCTTAATAACATAATATAATTTAATGGTTATAAAATGCGTACATCTCTGAATCTTCCACCTAACCATAATCTTTAGGGTTTTCTCTCATCTTTCTTTAGAGTTTTTTCTCATCTTTCTTGAATATAATACCTGATATATTTATTATGTTTTAAGACTATTCCGATTGTATATTTCTCAATTTAATTGGTCTGTATTTGCCACTACTTTCCATTAACATATAACATATAATTTAAAATAAGGTGGCTAAGTGTATTAGGAATTTTTTTTTTCCAAATCTTTTAAGGAATCCTTGCTAAGATTTCAATTTTTTGTATTTATAAGATTATTATTTAAAAAAATATTTTCCACAATCTCAAAATACCTCGATTGGGCCTAATGGTCAATAACATGTGTTTCCTCCTGGGAGGTCATAGGTTCAAATCCAAGGGGGTAGTGCAAGTACACCTTTGTAGACTTTAGGAGTTACATTGTTATGCAAAGGGGGATCGATTGTCTCACAAACAAGGGGGTCTCATATACCAAATTAGTTTATGGCTTGGTCGTGACCTTAAAAATAAATTATTAGGTTGCTTGTCCCACAAACAAGGGGGTATCGTACACCAAATTTGTGTCTAGCTTCGTTGTGACCTTAAAAATATATTATTATTATTATTAAAATCCCTTGATTGTGTTAGGCTTGTTTCCTAGAAAAAGGTTAATAGATTCAAATTCAAAGAAAGTAGGGTGTGTACGCCTCGATAAACTTTAGTTACAATTCCATTAATACAAAATTATTATTATGATATTTCAAACCAAAATATTGATTTCCCTTGATGCGGCACTGCCTATTTTACAACATTTTCATTGCCAATTTTTTGAATAAATGAAATCACTTAAGTAAAACCCCATATTCTGAGATTCCTCAAGATTGTCGGGCTTGCAATCTGGGCTCCAATATGAAGAATCTATCGCTAAAGTTTGACACATGTTGCATGTAAACAACATGGTAGGTAAGTAAGGTGTCTAGTCAATATTGTGTGGCTTCATACATTAACTCTAAATTTAGCATAAGTAAACCTTAAGCTAGGTTGCCATAACCCGAACGTTGAGATCTGTTCATATATGTACCATGTACAAGCTAAGATTGAAATAATATTGAGGGAGATCAAGTTAAAGATGGTCTATATATAAGCACCAAGTAATGTCATCTTATCCTTTAATCTATAATGTTTTGGATCCATTAAATATGAATATTAGCTAAGCTTCATATAATTATGTTAAGTCATAGTGCATTGGATGCATGGAATGTGATAAGTAATTACTATCCATATGATTATTCAATGTGTAATGACCTAGATACATTGAATGTGAACACTAATAATGTTATTTGAATCCTTCAAAGTATATTGTATTGGATCTATTGAATATGGTCATTATGGAATGCTTAGGGGAAAATATTAAATCTCATTCATTCACGTTATGAACAATGTGGAATTTATATAGTCAAGTATAAATGCATTTACGAAGAGTGGCATGATACCCATGCAGTGACACCATATTGTCACCTTAATTGTACAATTGGGTTTGCCATATAATGTTGGCATAATATCGTAGTATGTATGCAAGATGGGACCTTGTCATGTGTATGGCATATGATGTTGCAATAGACCTAAAATGGACTCAAGACCATGATGAATGATACCTAGATTGCACCATGCATTGGATACATTCAATATGCACACTAAGAAATGCCCAGCTTAACTCTTGATGTATGCTATATTCGATACACATTAATAAATGACCATTAATTCATGACTTTATAATGCATTGCATACATTGAATATAGTCACTAATGAATGCCCATTTCATCCTTCATGATTGAGTACGCCAAATACAAGTATTTTTGGGGGGTAAAATTAGATTGATTGCACATTTTTATGGGGACTCTGAACCCTTTAAGCCCATTTGATAACCAATTTAATTGTTCAAGTCCACATAATACATAATGAAATATTTGAAGGGATTCACCCACTAGATTTGGCCCCCTTAACCTCTACCCCACAATTCCTATCGTTTACCACATACTGACACACATTTTTAATGACATGGGTGTATATTATTTGATTAAAAAAATCAATTTTGGGCCAAATATGCGATGTGCATTTATTCCTACTTGATTTTTGACAAATTTGATTAATTTTGTGTGTTTTGGCATTCAATTGAGTCGATAATGAAACCAATCGTGCCTATAAGTGTAGACTATTTGTCTTGATAATAGTAAACACTTTTTGGTTTTTAGTGAGGAGTTAAATAAACTTTACACCATGATGACATAGTGAAAACTACATTTTTTCAACCTGATTTCCTAAACATGTCTTCCATAAAGTTCCAACATAGATATTAAAATATGAATATGTATGGATCTTATATATGAATACATGGTATTTTGCAATGAAACAATTCTTTACATTTATATCCAAACTATTACTTTAGAGGAGTAAGTTAATCATGTTTCTCCCTAGACTGACCCTAGAAAATTTCATGGACATCATTGTTTTCAACTCTATTATTATTGATAAATTGTTGCATATTCAACTGTGGGAGGTCGTGGAGGTGTCAACTTCAACATATTCTAGACCCCTACCAGAGGCACTCCATCACCACTATGTGGAATCCAACTTGTTATCAGTCATCTCAGTATCTACTCTAAACTACGTTGAATTTTACTCCAGAACAAATGTTGAAAGGAATTGATGGGCACCATCAACACTCCTTCAATCCCGCCATAAGGGATGCAAGGTATCCCACTTCTTAGAGCACAAAAGGTTCATTCTTGCATGCCT
The DNA here is from genome assembly GCA_001517045.1 of Pseudotsuga menziesii. Classification (NCBI taxonomy): domain Eukaryota; kingdom Viridiplantae; phylum Streptophyta; class Pinopsida; order Pinales; family Pinaceae; genus Pseudotsuga; species Pseudotsuga menziesii. Next base: position 341,682 of record LPNX010325073.1, on the reverse strand, counting down.
TTTTTGTGTTATGATATGAAGACAAGATGGATTATTATGATATGCAATGGTTTTGCTTGGCGATGCATCCTAAAGTTGTTTGGCATAGACCTTGATGAAGCATGCCATTATTTCGATTTCTTCTACTTTGTTTTGGCATACAAAGATTGAGATGTGTCTTATTTCAAAGTTGTTGGTGTAGGTAGTGGTGTATATAGAGTCTGCTCCTAAAGTTTCTTTCCTAGATTTTTAGTTGAAAATCATTTCCTTACTACTTTTGTCTGGAAAGTGTGCAACCAAATCATTACAGAAGCCCAATGCCAAAGTATTAGGGTTGCTTGACATCTATTTGAAAAAATGAATACACAAAATTAGTGCCAAAGAGTTACGGATGACTGGCATGTGTTCGGTGGATTGCTTGATCATGAAGTTTTCATGTCTACAAGCAAAGTGTCTCACAATTTTTCTATAGGTAAGGTGTTTGACAAAATGCGTGCTAAAATGTTTGGTTGTCAAGTTTTTAATGATTTTTCTAGGGTTGTTTAGAAAGTTTTGATGAAATACCCATAGATCTTTGATACAGCGATATCATTTTGAATTATTCTTAAGTCGCTTTTTAGAAGAAACCTTATGTCCATGGGTTAATACTCACGGCTATTTGTTGCATCTAAAGCATAAATTCAAGTAAATACTAGGGAATCATATTGCCTAACAACACCTCCTTTATGAGGGTAAGCAAATGGAGGATCTATTTCATATTTTTAATGATCATAGATTCAACTATTATCTTGGCATTACGATTGCATGGAGAAGTGGTAGGAAAGAGGATGTCTTTTCGGGATGCAGTAGAAAAAAAATCACCACTCTTAATGCTTTAAAGCCTTCAAATATTTCTAGTGCTTGTATCATGGAGCATGTTGATGAGGTGTCTATGATGGAGATCATAGTGTTGGAAGTTAACCATCTACATTCCTTTTACGAAAAATGTGCAATCATTTATCAATTTAATGGGTATTGGCCTCCTACTTTGATTTATATCAATGGATTCATTCATCTTGGACATAGAATTTTGAGATCTCTTTGTTCCAAATGTTTCTTTATTGTTCAACCCTTTGATCATGTCGATTCTTAAGCAATTTTTTAGGGCCTGTAGTTTTGGGGAAATACAAGGATTTTTTAAACTCCATAGTTATAAGATTTGGATCCTAGCTCTATGTCAATTACTAGATTGTTTGTTTGGGATAATATTCCTAATCTAAGATTACATTTTGACATTTATCATTGTTTCAAGATATTGGGAACTCTTTGGGCCCTTACATCAAATTAGATCTTCAGAGAGCTTTGGCAGGATTATGCACATATGTTTGGATTTGTGTTGAGATAGACCTTAGTAAGGGGGTCTTCTAGACAAAGTGCTCCTCAAATGGAAAAACTGTCAACACACAGAGCTCTTAGATTCTGGGAACACAACATTTTGTTGTTATATATATCGTCTACTAAGACATCTACAAGCTACTTGTCTCTATGCTTGTGTTCATGCTCCTACCCAAAAAGGGACAAGAAGAAAGAAGAAAAAGAGATTTTTTTGGAAAATAATGATGATCAAAAGGAAAATCAACAACTACAAATTCAGATAGGGGAACCACTTCTTTAGGGGCTAATATAGAAGACATATACCAAAATTTCCTCCCCAAATGAGATCGTTGTTCCTAAAGCGTCTTTAGGTAGAACAAAGAGACTTCATGAAGTTGATTTGTTTGATTCAAATAAAGATTTAACTCTCTCTGTGAATCTTGATATACCACCCCCTAACTTACAATTGGTTTGGATCCTTCTTTTGAGGGGTGGCAAGAGATAAAGAAAAAAGAATAAGAGGAAAAATGAAAGAATTGATGATTATTTTTTGAAGTGTAAGAATATGTATATTAGATGTGTATGCATATGTATGCATATGTACTCTATTAAGTGCTATTAACAACTACATTTGCTCTTTGTTTTGTATTGTGTCATGAGGATATAAATAATATGATTTGTTTTTTTAATGAATATAGATTATTATATTTATTGGAAAATAAAAAAAATTAAAAGAGAGTTGAATCTAGGAAGGGATGGTAACAATCAATTCTCCCAACCATTCAAACTATATCAACTGAACAACACTTTTATAATAATAAATTATTAATTAATCTTATTATTTTATTTACATATTATATTTATGTAATAAATAATAAATATGTATTTTATTTACATAATATATTTATGTAATAAAAAATAAATATGTAAACCTTCTTAAGATAATTTATTGTGCGCCCCATGGCGGGGCCCTGGAGATGTGGCTGCGGTCGAAGGCAAAAAATATTTTACATGCAGTAGAGTGATAAATGCTGCGGTTGCTACACTGTGAATGGTTAGATTTCAATTTGTTTAAGATCCAACGACTCACAGTGCAGCAGCGGCAACATTTATTACTATGCTGCATGTTGAATATTGTTTGCCGCGGTCGAAGCTCTCTCATCCTTCAACACGGCTCACTTTGCTTATTATTACCTTCTGCAAAGTATTTTTTTATCTCTTTTTAAAATGAGATCGTTTGATCCTCCCACTATATAGAGACATCATTGTAATCTACAGACTCATTAACCTACTTTGTGATCATTAATTGAACATAAATAAAATTATCTTATCTTTACTTTGTAACACATAAAAGATAGTTTAACAAATAAATTTGATCTCTTTGCTTTATTAACCTTATTATACTTCACATGGCATATAACATAATATATTAAGATAATGGGCAGCCTTGTCACACTTACAAAACTTTGGCATATAACATAATATATTTAAGTTGGCATAAAACATAATATATTTAAGAAGTATATTTATTATTTTGACGAATGTAAGACATCATTTCTCCATCAAATATAAGTATATTTATTATTTTGACGAATGTAAGACATCATTTCTCCATTATAACCAAATGTCCAATCAAATTGTTGGACACTTCTTCATCAAACTGAATGTCTAAATCAAATTATTGGACATTTATTATAGAGCTTGGATTCTGATTCTTTTCCTATTTTGACTGATCCATGTATAAATATTATTTGAAATATGACTTTATAAAATGCATTATCAATGTTATATAGTATTATAGTATATAAATCATTCTCTTTGAAACCTGACTTTTATGTACGAAAAATTATTTATATATCTTTAAAGGAGAAAACTGTCTAATATAATTTGTTATAATTTAATTTTTATTTGAGAGGCTTTGTCCAGAGTATTATAATATATCGCTTCTAGCATTTGAATACGGGTATAAGTAACATTATTTTTTTAATTGTTTAAATTAAGTTTAATTAACATATTTATAAAGATATTAGGGTTTAATTAAATTATTGAGAAAGCAATCAAAATGTTGCATTGCAAAATATTAATAACATTAAAAATATTGTTACTTCTAAGTTTAAAGAGAAAATGTAGTGTGAGAAAGATTTAGAGGCTAAAAGCAAATTAAGATATTATAAGGAGGTCATCAATCCTACTCTAAAAGATCAGAAGTATTTATTTGTTTTAACTAGTTCAAAGAAAAAAATTAATATAGCCAAGATAAGAACTAACTCTCATGAGCTACATAGTGAAACGGGTCGTTGGGTAGTTCCTAAAACACCATGGGTGGAAAGGATCTGCCATCTTTGTGAGAATATGAACATTGAGGATGAAAATCATTTCCTCTTAGAGTGCCCTACCTACATCCACATTAGATCTCAGTTTCATAATCTCGGTTGCAATACCGACTTTCCTAGCCTTTTAACATGCCAAAATTATAGTGAGATCGGGACGCTTCTCTCCAATTTCTTTGGGAGTAACCTACTTACCCGACCATTTGCACCGATCGGACGAGCGGCAACCTCGGATGTAACCGCTCACGCGAGCCAGGTCGTTTGATCGGTGCAAATGATCGGGTAAGTAATCGACTTCATTTCTTTGAGCATAAGAATACAATTTAAAAAAAAAAAAACGGTTATGTTATTAAAAAAGGACCAGCAATTGGATTGCTGAAAAAATTCAGTACAACTTTCAACCAATTCACCTCAAGATCTGGTCGAATTAGGGAGGTGTTTCAAAGCATAAAATTGAATTAACTGCAAGTTCATTTTGTCCGATCGTTATCGACTTATTAGCTGCTTTATCCGCCAGAGCATTCAGCTCCCTTAGAATGTGGTGGAAAGTGATTTTCTTGAACCATATGGCCTTGGTTTTAATCCTATTTATCAGTCTGGTTGTGCCTTCGTTCTTGCCGCTTCCGTCTCCATTCATTGCTTGAATAACTAATCTGGAATTACCAAACACCATGACCTCTTCCACGCCTTCTTTCTGTAACTGTTTGACCCCTTGCCAGAGTCCATAAGCCTCGGCCATGTTATTAGTATTCTGGCCAATATTCCAGTAGTATTCCATCATGATTTTCCCGCTTGGCTCGATAATAATTCCCCCTCCTCCCGCTTTCCCCGGGTTCCCTTTGGAAGCCCCATCAAAAAAGAGCTTAAAAATCTTCCTTTCTTTAAGCCAATTCTCGAACTGGGAGTCGTCCATTCTGATTTCCCATTTTTCCAGCGATCTGGCAACTTCATCTCTGACCGGTTTGATGTTTAGTCTCTGCATCCAGCTTTCTTCATTAGCATTCAGCTTCCCTTTGTTACTAGGAATCTTTGAATTGCTTACTATTTCCCCCAGCATGGCTTCTGCTTTTGCTGCGATCTTCCAGGCTGGCTGAGCTTTGTTTTGAAAGATTCGTAGATTCCTTTCATTCCATATATACCAACAGATTAACTTGGGAATTTTCATCCAGCACGCTCGTAATCCATTTTTATGTAAAAGCTCTCCGTTATAGTGGGTGTCCCAATCTAAGAAACAGTCTTGGATACTGTTTGGGAGATTGATGTTCTCCCCCTAGCCTTTCAGCACCTCATTCCAAACAGCAACAACAAAGGAGCAACTAAAAAAAAGGTGACTGATGTTTTCTGATTCCACAGCGCAGAGTGGGCACCGGAAGGGGCCAGCGAACCCCCTCTTCTCCAAATTTTCGCCAGTGAGGATTTTCTTATGAATCAATGTCCAAGAAAACATATCGATCTTTGGAATGGTGCTGTAATTCCACACATTTTTCCAGATTCTTGGATTTGCAGGCACGTTATAATTGGCAGAGAAGTTCTGGTACCCTTCAGCCGTTGTATAGTTGCCGAATTGCTTTCCCCAGCAGCGTTTATCTTTTCTGGTTTTGTTAATTGGAGCGATTCCTGCCAGGTGGTGCAGCAGCAGCTTGTTATCATCTTTTAAATCTGCAGGGCATTCTGGCAATGTCCAGCGTGACCAATTGTACGGTGCTTCATCCTCCCACTCAGCAATGTCCCAAATCGTGGTCACTCTGTTGGCTGTCATCCAGGCTTGCAGACGTGGAAGATGAGGAGGGGGACGACCCAGGATTTCATCATGCCAAATTCTGATCGACTTCCCATTTCCTGGAATGAAGGAGAGCGTTGGTCTGAAGTATGGAAGAGATTTTTTGCAGACGTTGTAGATGACAGAGCCATGTCTAACTGCGTGATCTTCATCCAGGCACCTTAGAGTTGGCCCTGGAAAGTATTTCTTCTTCAGCACCCTGCTACTCCAAGAGGAATTAGTCTCAAGCAATTTCCATAACAGCTTGGCTCCCATGGCCAAGTTTTGGATTTTTAAATCTCTTATTTGAAGGCCACCCTCGGACCAAGGCAGTTTTATGGATTTCCAGCTGACCAAAGCGAATTTTTTACTTTCCCCGTTGTTCCCCCCTTGCCAGAGAAATTTTCTTATCAGCCCTTCAATTTGGCTTAAGACAGCTACCGGAGCTAGTAGTAAGGTGCACTGGTAGAGCATAAAGCTATTCAGTATAGCCTTGATGAGCACTACCTTGCCAGCTAAATTAAGCCAGATCGTTCCCCAATGCGTGATTTTCCTTTTGATTTTCTCCACTATAGGAGTCCAGGCTGATTTCTTAGCCTTGGATTTGAAAATAGGCACTCCCAGATAGTTGAAGGAGTCCCATATTACAGCCCCATCCATGTCAAGTATCCGGGAGATATCAAGCATTTCCCTGGGATTTAGGTTCCATCCAAAGATTTGACTTTTTCCTAAGTTGATCTTGCTTCCGGAGGCATTGCAGTAACGGTTCATTTCCAGCTTGAAGCGATGGGCTATGATCCGGCTGGCTCCTCCCAGCAGGATAGTATCATCCGTGAACAAGGCGTGATTGATGTCTTTAGTGCCTCTAGCCATTCTGATGCCAGAGAGCTCCTGATCTTGTCTTGCATATTCCAGTTGGAAGCTAAGGACAGAGGCCTGGATGGCGTAGAGCAGGGGGGATAGCGGGCAGCCTTGCCTCAGACCACGTGAGGCTTTAAAGAAGGGCCCTGCTCTACCGTTGATTAGCGGGGCGATCCAGGGCTGGCTAATACAGGCCTTGACCCAGGAGATGAATTCAGGAGCGAAGCCGAATCTCCCCATTCCCTGATAGAGAAAGGAGTGGCTGACTCTGTCAAAGGCATTGGCTAGGTCCAGCTTTACTGCCATTCCTTTTTCACCATTTTTCTGACTGGAATGAATAGCCTCTTGGACTAAAATTATGTTGTCCCAAATCTTCCTGCCTTTGACAAACCCACCTTGATTTTCCGGGATAAGCTTAGGAAGGATATTTTTTAGTCTATTGGCCATTATCTTTGTGATGATTTTGTAGCCTATGTTACACAGAGATATAGGGCGATATCTGTCGAATGATTTAGCTCCCTTTTCTTTGGGAATGAGTGCCAGGAAGGCAGAGTTAGTGCTGCCTCCTATTTTAATGCACATTTGGGATTTCATGACCATTTTGAGCAAGTCGATTTTGATAGTCTCCCAGCAGAGTTTTATGAAATTGACGTTGAAGCCATCAGGGCCCGGAGCCCTGTCATCCTCCATATTGTCAACTGCCAGTCTGATTTCATCCATCGTGACCACCTGCTTCAGCGAGTCATTATCTTTGGAATTTATTGTGTTGGGCACCAGATTAAGGAGCTGGGCGTCTTCAATTACAGTCTGATCGGTGTACAGATCCTCAAAGTGCTTGGACACTGCAGATTTGATCTCATCAAATTCACTGATAATTTTATCTTGGAATTGAATCTCACTCACCGTATTGAAATTCCTTCTGGCAACGCCCTGTTTATGGAAGTACCCATTATTTTTATCTCCGTCTTTCAGCCATTTACAGCGTGCTTTGGTTCTCCACCACTCAGCTTCTTGCTTGCAAGCTTCATGGAGGTTTGAGTGCAGTCTTATCTCTGCCTGGATGTCAGCGCTAGTTACTTCATTATTTTCCATACCAGCCTGATGGAGTTCCAGCGCCAGCCTGGATTTTCTTATCGTTGACAGAAGGAAGTAATTTGATTCAGGACCGTAGTTTTTTCTTTAGTCTTCTCAGCTTCTCCTCCCAAACGTAGAAGGAGGACCCATTTACCGGGGGGGACCATGAGTCTTCTACCAGCTTTTGAAAGTCAGGCTGGGTGGCCCACAATGGATTAAACCTGAAGGGGATCGGTCCTAAGTTTTTAATCATTGCCAGCTCGAGAATGATCGGCTTGTGATCCGATCCTCCGAATGGGAGGATTTTGGAGGTCAGATTAAGTCCCAGGAGTAGGAAGGAGTCCTGGACCAGAAATCGGTCCAGCCTGGCAGCAATGTGCCCGGGGCCAGTCCTCTTATTACTCCAGGTGTATTTTCCCATGGATGGCTTGATATCCATGAGGTCCCACTCCAAGATGAGATCATCTACTATTTCTTTAAAGGGGTCTCTGACCCTAGAACCCCCTTTTTTTTCGTCCTGGCTGAGGGTGACATTAAAATCCCCTCCCAAGATTACATTCCCATGCTGGTTACTTCTTTCCTCCCGGAGGAGGTTCCAGCAGGTTTTTTTATCAGCAAAGGAATTAGGAGCATAAATATTGAAAATTCTTACCAGAGTATTGGAGTCTTTTTGCCTCAACAGAGTGAGGATCCAATTAGAGCTATACTTGATGTCAATTGCCTCAAATTTCTTGTCATCCCAAAGGGTCCGATGCCTCCGGATGCGCCCCTTGAACTAATGGCAGCTTTACCTTTTTTTTTCCAAAATTTAGTACTGACTTGGAGAAATGCGGCTTCCTCCATCTTGGTCTCCTGGATCAAGAAGATGTCTGGCTGGTGAAGAGAGACTAAGTCCATCATGGCTTCTTCTTTGCTTTTGCTGCCGAGATCTCTGCAGTTCCAGGAGAGGACCTTCATTATTTACTTTTGGGATTTGTCGGCGTCCCTTTCTGGGCATGCCCTTGTTGACGGGTGTTTCTGGTATTCTTCAGTATCTTTTCCAAGGTTGGCTGGGATCCTTCCAGCTTATCCTTGTAGGTAGCTTGATCCCTGACCTCTTTTCTGGATTTCCTGCCTTTAGTTTTAGTCTGTCTTGGAGTGATGAGCGCGATCTCCCCTTCTTCTTCTTCCTCTTCCTCTGATTCGAATTCTTCCTCAGATTTCCCCCTAGGTTCTCCTTCTTTTGGCATATCAGTGCCTTCTTCTTGATCTTCCACATGCTGATCTGATGGGCTTGCTTTTGATTCTTTGCTCTCTTCTTTGCTTGTTTCACCTTCGGCATTAGTGGCCTCATGTCTTACTTCATTGGATTCATTTGTCTTGGATGCTTCTTGGGGTCCTTCAGGAAGGGGGTTTCTGGTTTCTTTGATACTTTCACCATTCTTGGAGCCTCCACCACCTTGGTTTTTGGATCTGGATCTATTCACCCTTTGCCAACCTTCTGCCTTTTCCTGGTGTGATTCAGGCTTTTTGGGGCAGTTCCGGATGAAGTGCTCGTATTCCTGGCAGCCCCTGCACTTGAAAGGGAGCTGTTCATAGTCGAGCTTTTGGAAGTGGGACCAACTTCCTACAGTTAGTTTTATGGCCTCTGGCAGTCCTGCTTCTAGGTCCACCTCGACGCATATGCGTGCACAGGCATATTGATCCTTTGGGCTCGCCATATCAATGTATTTTCCCAGGGCAGTCCCGATTGCCTGAAGAGATTTGGAGTTCCAACAGTGCATGGGGAGATTAGGGAGCCTGACCCAAACTGGCACAGCTTTGGGGGTGTCAGCTTCTGGATCGAAATCCGGGGTCCATCCGTTGAGGTATAGTCCTTGCGGCCCCATGAAGTAGGGCCCGTTCCTGAATATTAGATCTTTATCTTCCTTGGACTCGAAGTCGAACAGAAAGTAACCCCTGCCGACGGAGTATGAGGCAACGTTTTTGGTGATTAGAGGTCTCCAGTTCCGTTGGACCCATCTTTCGGTAGTTTTTGGGGATGGCCAAAGCCCGGTGAATTGCCCGATAAGGGCTCGATCTGCCAAGGAAAGAGCTACACGCATTGTTTCCTTCGGGGGGAGTGCTACCTCCGGTACATCTTCAACTCTCTTAACAAACTTCGGTGGATCTCGTGGTCCCGATCTCCTATTCTGGGTCCCAATTAGCCTGTCAAAGGTGGCAGATTTCGGGTCAGGAGGTGGACACTCCTCCCCAGCCATCTGGCTGCTCCAGTTGCCAGATACTCAGATCATGGGTTTTACGGCCACAAAATCAGAGATCAGGCCTCTGGAAGATGCCCAACAGCTCTTCCCAACGTCTTCAGAGTCTTCAGCCTGCACTGGATCCAATCTCAGCCCAATCAGAGCCACGACCTGCGTGATGGCGATCCACAATTTCAGGAGCTCGCCCGTCGATATCTTTTTCCAAAAAAATAATCTAGCCTAGATGAAAATAGATGAGCATAAGAATACAATTTTAAAACAAACTAAATAATTTGTTTTTTGGGGTTTGATACACCAAAGTTAGGTCTCAATAGACGTTAACCTTCATCATCATCAATAATATTCTTTAATTAAATAAAATTTTAAATATATATTTTTAAATATATTAAATACATAATTATAATTGAATATTTAGAAAAAAAATAAAAAATATTTTCATTCCTTCACTGACAAACCTATTATGTAGAAGATGACTTTGTGATTTGTTGTTTTACTTGCAAGTCCATTCAATCTTTAGACTCGTCAAACCTCTTTGGTAAGAAGTTGCCATTTACTATGATGTTGAGTGTATTTTAATTTTGAGATTTAGTGATATTTTTTTTGTTGCATGTAATATTTTTGGTGTATTTTATATAATTATATTTAAAATGAAAAGTTTTAATAGTGGTGTTCGTATTTTTTGTGGAATGTATTTTAACCGAATTTTGATTTAAAAAGAGTTGGGAATAGAATTTAGTTAGAGAACCTTAGACCGATGTGTGTATTTTAATGTTGAGATTTAGCAATATTCTTTGCTTTATTTTACATTTTTTTTAATTCCATATAATTATATTTAAAGATAATATTTAAAATAAAAATGTATTTTAATGTTGAGATTTAACAATATTCTTTGTTCTATCTTACACTTTTTGCCTATTCCATATAATTGTATTTAATATTTAAAATGAAAATGCTGGCATTCTTAAGAAGAAACTTACTTTATTGGAACTTTTATTAGTGTAATTTTTTTTTAAATAGAACTTCAATGGAGAGAATAATACTCCATTCCAAAATTATTTGGGAGTAACCTACTTACCTGACCATTTGCATCGATCGGACCACTGTCAAAGTCGGTTTGTGCTAGACTTAATTGATATAACATGTGATAACACTTAGCTAAATTGTAGAATAAATTTAAACTCTTCACATTATCACTACAATACCTAATGGCAACTTAATTTACTAACATTAAACATTCTTAACCAATTTAGAAAGTTAAATGTTGATCATTAGAATCTAACTAGAAAATACTTATTAAAATCACAATTAATATTTACAATCAAAATGATTCTAACAAGATTTCAACAAAAAAATAATAATGATTTCCCCTTTTTACTATTCCATGAAACTAAAAAAGAGCCATTTCTTCATACATTTACATTACTACAATATCTATACACCAATTTATATTAAAAACCCGAAAAACTAAAAAAATAGCTCACTTTAAACATAATGTACATCATTCCAAATTATCTACTACATAACACCACTATACTTTATAGAAACACGTTTAAAGATATTATCCTCAACCATTACTTTTTGGACCACCTTAAACTCAATATGATTCCATAGCATAAACTAATAAGCCAACCCTTTCTCAATTTATCACTAGTCCATGGACCACTCAAGCTCAACTTGAGTGCATAACCTAATAGATTAACCTTAGCATCATTCTTAAAACTTACTTTACAACAATAGTTTTGTTTTAATTTATTGAGTCATTAATTATTTTTAGATAACTAATGTGTTTTTTTCTAGTTATACTAGCACAACCACTTAACTTATGGCCGGTGAACCGATAGATTATAAGTTAAGTCTTAGAAGTAATAAGTTATCTACTACTTGTTTTTTTCCATGAAGCTCCTTATCCATGTATCAGAGAAGAGTTTTTTCAGAAGAAAAAATATCAGTCTTTGTTATTCAATTGAATCAAAAGACATCATTTACAAATCAATATGATGACTGATTTACAAGTCCATCTCAGCATGAACAAATGACATATGCAGAGCAACAAGAGAGAAAAAAGTCTGATCATAGCAGACTTTCCTCATCATCCCTGAATAAATCAGGTCAGAAATACTGATAATAATCTGAAGTGAACTTTAAACAGACATTTCAGAGCAAAAACAGGTCGGCAGAATGGACTCTTAACAGAAAATCAAGAGAAACATCCTCAACTGCTGAATCATTTGCTGAATAATAAAGAATCAGCTACAACTAAAATAGATCAAAACTGCCTTGGCTAATAACCAATCCATCCAATGTCTCTGTAAAAGAAACAAAGCCCATATCCAAAAGCAAAGCTTTTTTTGAAAGTTCATCTGCTAGCGAATTATGCTCACGAAAAGTATGTTTAATGTTCACCGGAGGGATCAAATGAATCATAAATCTTATATCGGAACACCAATGCATCAGAGATGGAACATCAAGTGCTGAAATGTTGTTAAGCCAAGAAATGATAACCTTGGAATCACCCTAAATCAACTACAGAGGAATTCCCATCAATAAGCCGACTCTTAGAAGAGCCCAAATTGCTAATAACTCCGCTCTAGTATTCGTGCTACTTCCACATCCCATAGAAAAACTGAAAAAGTGAGAATCATTGATATAAATCACAAAACCTGCACCTCCAATCTTTTCTGCAGCAGCTCCATCAAAATATCCACAAGGATAGCTTCTTTTAGGAGCAGGACCAGGATTACGGGATTTATGAGAAATGACCGGCACTGGGTAAGAAAAGCACAATCCTTCAATCCTGGAAATCAAAGCTGAGAAGGATGGCTTTATGTTGTCAAATAAGAAATGATTCCGAAGAAGCGAGATTCCCCGGAGGAGGAACAACGGAATGAATCTGTAGGGAGCTGATCGAGCTGTAGAGGAGAACCAATGTATCAGAGAAGAGTTATGCATGCATCAATTACAAATTATTTTTTATAATTTTTTCTAATTGTCAGTGCCATAAAATCAATATAAACAATACACTTGCTAATTCACCCCAAATTCTAAGATATAAACACCTATAAATGTAATTATTTTTTATAATTTTTTGTCTTAAATCTAATTAAGATTTGAGAAAAATTATTGAAATTACATCTATGAGTTGTTGAGATTACAATTTGACTAATATTAATAATTTAAAAAAAAATCGAAATCATCTAACTTTTAAACTACAAAAACAAAAGTGATTTTAAAAAAATTAATAAAAAAGCATATATCTATTATAAACTTATGCAATTTAAAATTCAAATAATTTCTATTTATTTATTTTTAACTTTCTTTTTTATTAATAGAAATAAGAAAAAATGTATATTAAGAAAAATGTTGTGCACAACCATACATTACGAAAATGGAGAAATCCCGATATCCAAAAAGGTCTAAGTAAAGAGATTTACAAAAACAACTAAAGAAAGAGGCTTTCTTCTGAAATTCCTTACATATTTCTTACTATTTACCATAACATAAGAAGAGTAAATTCGGATGAACTGATGGTTCAAAAAGATGCAGAAAAAGATTTAAAGAGTGTTGGGAGGGTTACAATTTCTTGCCTAACTGCCCTATAGGCTGAGTAACTGATACTTCCTCCATGGGGCAGACCTCGTCACTTGGCGATTCCTAGCGGTGATTACACTGGTTCATCTTTGCAAGCTTCAACACCTCTTCTTTGATGATATCCACAGTCCCTGCCAATTCTTTTAAATCCTGGTCGTGGTCGTCTATTCGAGAATCATGACTGTTGATTTGGTTTGAAGTATACCTGACATCGGAAGCCATTTCTCTATTGTCCTTAATGCTCACCGCAACAATGTCTTAAAGTCTATGCAGGTGCCGCTTAATGTCATCTTGGCCAAACTTGAGACTGGCAAACCCTTCGTCTATGTCCTTCTTTGCCATTGGAAGCAAGGAGGCTGGACCAGACCTGAAAGAAGAACCTGCAATCAAAACCTGAAGATGTGCAACCCCTTTCTCTTCGCTCGAGTCGGAATACGAATAATGGATTTGAGGATTTTCTTCATACTTAACAATTGATGCCATGTCACTTGTGTGAATTGTCGCTTCTGAGTCCGATGGTACAAGAAAGGAGGAAGCAAATTATTGTTGGTTGGAAGTGGAAGCCACTTGGCGGGCATGTCGTCACGAGTCACATTGAAATAAGAATGCACGTCTTGCAAGATCAACAAGGGGGGGGCACAACCATCCACTGGGAGTGGGTTAGGGGACAAAGTTATAAGACCTTTTTTTCCCATTGTAAACAATAGCACCTTGGGGTCTTCTTGCACCTATGTTGGCTAGATTGTCAGTTGATCCATTATTCTCCCGGAGTATGTGAAAAAATGACACTTCAGGGGAAAGATTTAAGAGAAGAATCCTATCGTAAATTTTTTTGCGTCTGATGGAGCCTTTATTATATCCGGATCTCATCTTTTGGATGACTTGTCTAGAGTCGCAAAAGACGAATAAATTTGGTGTATTTCTCGATCGATTAATTCTAAGCCAGGGTAGAGCGCTAACCATTCAGCGTCTTTATTCGTTTTTGTTCCAAGACCCTAAGCAAAAGTTTTAACTATTTTTTTCCTCCATGATAAAAAAAATGATCCCTCCCACTTTTGTCTCCCCTAACTTTCTTGTTAACCACTAATAAATTTAAATTTAATATAAATATACTCTACAATCTAATAAATTTAAAATTAATATAAATATACTCCTATCAAACTATGATCAATATATCCTATGTTCTACAACTTATTTTTTGATAAATTTAAAATTAATATAAATATAGTCCTATTAAACTAATGTCGTTATATCCTCTATCTGACAACTCATTTTAAAAATTCTTTTCATATCTAAAATACTTCCCATAATCACACAATTTTAACAATTCTTTCCATATGTAAGCTACTTCCTATAATCATTAATAAATTTAAAATCAATATAAATATACTCCTATCAAACTAATATCCTTTCTCACAACTAAATTAAAATGTTCTTTTCATGTCTAAGATACTTCCAAATTATTGTCATTAATATAAGCTTTAAAATGAATTAATATGTGAGAAAGCGAATAATATCTCACTCTCACCAGATAGACTTTAAAAAATCACAAAATCAAGAAAGAATTTTTAGAAAGCACTCGTCACTGCTACATAAGAGACTCAAATCCGGAAAGCTTCTCGTTATGCATGTGGGAAATTGGAATAAAGCACGTTTTCCGATAAGTGGACAGACTAGCTTTTAGAGTTTCTTATTTTCGGATTCTCAATGAATCCTTTGACAAAATATTCACCTCTCTTCACGAGTCATTCACGCGACCGCAATCTGTGACAAGCTTCGACCTACCACTGGAAAAGGACAATCCAGGGAAACCGAGCTTGCTCAGAAAATGTCTCAGGTACAGATAGTCTTTGTGGGTACTTTCGTCCATTAAAAACTGTTGATGCATTCTAGATATTAGCTTTCTGTCACTCACTAGGCGTTGATATCTAAAGACTGAGCTGTGGCGGAAAAATGGTACTTGATTGATAGAGAGTAATTTTAAAATATTCTCAGTTTTTTGTTAAAAATGTTTGTAGATGTCAGTCTAATAAGCCTCTCACACTTGTCTGGTGTTTTTAGGCACTCTGGAAAATAGTTTCAGAGTCTGTATGCAAACGCGGATAATTGTTACATATCTGTAATATTGTTTAGGATTTCTTGATCTTTGTTTGCAAAATGGGCTCTGTTCTGTTCTTATCCACTCCATGTTGGTATGCTGGATAGTGAGATGCATATTTCAAAATTTCCTGCTCTAATGCATTCATGGCCTGCAAATTCGTGACAAGAGGCCTTACCCATGTTCTATATTGTATAATTGAACTGAAATTCTAGCTTTAGAAACATTATTTATTTCTTCCAGCTTTAGACAACACTCTGTAGGATCATTTCTTTTTTTTGGTTGGTAGATGGCCCTTTTCTAAGGAAGTGGGTTCTACTTTGCTTACCGACGCCTGTGAGTGCTGCAACATGTCTTCAGGAGGTCTTGAATCCAGGCCTGAATCATTTGACCACAACCCACTTGACTAGCATCGTATTAAATTAGTATTAGGTCCACAGAATTTTCTGATTAGTTTCAGAGATAACTAGTTGAAACGTCCCCATCGGGATAATTCATAAGATTTATGAGGATTAGCAGGCTGCTCTGAGCTGCATCCCAATGCGGATTATACAAAACAAGATGTTCTAAATTCAGGTCTTTTGATTTTTAGATTAGACCAAATTTTACAGATGTTATTGCAGGGTTTGATTCTTGATCAGTCACATTAATTCAATATAGAAAGATATGGGCAAGCATACTAAGTTCACCCATAGCTGTTTCCCGGATGGGTAGGGTCTGCTCTTTCTTCAGGGCATGCAGAGGTAGTGCAGATCTCCCAAGCCACGTTGAGATCATGGCTACCTAATAAGCATGGTGTTATGTTTGAGGACCTTGAGCTTCCCCAGCTCAAAATAAAGAAACCAGTCTATATACTATCAGTTCACATTTGTAAGTCTTGAATCTGTGTGAAATCAAAAGTCTGAACCAAGGTTTTTTTTTCTGTATGAATATCACTGAAAGGTTCTAACAGTCCCAAGTAAAGATTTCACAATCTGAAGTAATCAGATGATTTGGATATTCCGATGGCCGACATGTACGGACAACAAGCTACATACTTTGGCAGAAATCAGACCCTAACTGCAGCATCATTAAGAATATAGGGGATTGTTTGGACTAGAAGAACTTTTTGGTCATTTTGATTGTCCTCAATTGAGGGATTTCATTGAGAAGATGCATGCTGCTGTGTGGGAGAAGCTTGTAAGACCTGTGTCATAGGAGTTCCACTCAGTACACAATGGGTTATCCTGATTTTTATGCTTAGCTTTGAATTGATTGAGTCTTTGGGGTGCTTTATTTCTGCCTTGAGGAGGATGGTGAAGCAAGTCAGTCTTTGGGGTGCTTTATTTCTGCCTTGAGGAGGATGGTGAAGCAAGTCAGTGCACCGTCAAGGCTTTTTCCTAGCTTTCTCCCTACAATGAATCTGTACAAATGCACAATAGTGCCTCAACTGGAGATGACCTGAGGCATGCAAGCATGTATCCTGATTCCTCCTAGAGATCTGGGTCCTTATTTGTATGCATGTGCCTAACTGAACTTAGAGTTAGCTACAATTAGAAAAGTACTTAATAAACTGAAACTAACACATGCAACTGCATGCACCCTCTTTTACTGAATTGAGAAACTACAAGCAAACTGCAAATTGCTGAGAATAACATTATCCCTTGCTATCTATTGTTGGAGCATGCATGCATCCTCAATGCTTGAAGCCTACAAAAGTATTGGTGATTTTGTATTGGTGTGCCCTCTAGTCTGCTCTACTACTGTGTCCTCATCTATAGACCATCGTGATGCATGAAAATTAATGTTGTATGGATCTATTGAGATTGTTACATGTGTTTGTACTTTGAAGTTTGTACAGACCTGCAAGTAGTCTACTGCTGTGTCCTCATCTACAGACCATCGTGATGCATGAAAATTAATGTTGTGTGGATCTATTGATATCGTTACATGTGTTTGTACTTTGAAGTTTGTACAGACCTGCAGTACCTTCTGCTACAGTACAGAATTGTTCTAGCACCTCCTTTGCTGAATTGTTTTGTTCATGCTTGTACCTTTTTATATCACATGTGCTGAGTGCACTCAGGACTTGAACACACTTTCCAAGGTACCAAAAACTAACAATTTGCACCTTATCTATATTTGGAAAGTTTCTACATGCACAATTGTGCATGCAAGTACTAACTAATGCAAAATCATAAATAACACTGAACTGCTAAATATATTCTGTGGACTTTGCAGTCAAATTGCTAAATGGAGGGGGTCCCTTGTCCCACAAACAAAGCGGTCTCAATATCTCGTAGACCAGTTTGGTGTTTGGCTCTGCAGTGACCTTAAAATTTTATTATTGTTGTTGTTATTATTTTTATATAGACTAGAACTAAATTGAGGAAGGCACATGCATGAGTCCTCAGTTTCTTTCTCCTTCATAAATGCCCCTGCACTTTCACTACCACTATATGAAACTACTAATGGAAGGTGTGTAGTTGTTGCTGCCATTAACACTGTTGTACAGACCGGTATACCTTCTTTGTGTGCACATAGGTCCTCTCTGCTTGCTGCTGCCATTGATGGTTCTCTGTCGACACTTTTAAGGTTCTAAAATCAAGCAGTCAAGTGTTCTCTGTGAAACACAAGATGCTCCGTCTACATCTTGAACCTCCCCTATACTGGGGGTTTGGTCAACCAGTTGATCATCAACGAACCTCAAGAAACATAAATCTGAGCACTACCCCTTTCTGTACTTTGAAATCTTTTTAGAATCTTTAAGGTAAAAGCTTTCTGTACAAGGGACCCTGCATCGACAACCTGCCAACAACCTGCCAACCTCCTTTGTCCTTCATGCCATCTTCACTAGTCAAAATCTTCTCACAGCACATCATAAACTGTTCGCGACTTCCTGCAATAATAATGAACTCATTTGTATACATGGCCAAGACAAGCATATCAGATCTCTGAAAGAACAAATTGAAATCTACGCTAAACTCAGAACAACCCAACATGAGTATAATCTCATTGAAACTGATCCAAACTGGTGGTGCATGCATCAACCCATTTATGGAAACACCCTCTTCCTGGAGAAACCTCTGACCACTATGCTGTGATGCTTATAATCCAGTAACATTCATGCAAATGCTTATACATGGTGCACTTGCTTATGGCCGTAAGATCAATGAGTCTTGAATTTATGTAATGTGTTATTCCACGCTATTCTTTCTATATCCCAGAACATTCCCAGGGAGCTTATTCAATTCATTACCCTATTCAGTTCCCTCTTTAACTCAATGTGATCTCTTAACAAATAACTGAATTACAAATTGGAGATGTAGGTAATAAACACATCTTGAGCTGAAATATAATCCTGAGCCCCTTTTAGTTAAACATTTTGCACAATGACTTAAACCATTGTATATGCTTGCCAGATCTGTATGCCTGGTGAAACTACATGAAATGTATAATACGGAGCTGTCATGGCTTTTTATGTGACTGTTTATACATTAATTATAAATAAATACAATTTATTTTCTTTCATTCTTTGCTAACTTTCTATTGATTTCTTTTCTTAATTGTAGATCAACACTCAACCGATACAAAGTATGGCCTCTTCAATGCATCCTGATGATGAATATACTCAAGATGGCTCTGTAGATGTTCATGGAAAATCTTCTGTCAAGAACAAATCGGGGAACTGGAAGGCTTGTCCATTTATTTTGGGTACTTGTGATGAACCTTTAAACATCAAAATGTGCTTTTCTGTATACAATTAGCTTTCTCAACCAGCAGTTAGCTCACAGATATTTACAAACTAACTAGAAAATAACTAGTAATTCCAAAGCTGATTTTGAAATTCAGGGAAGCTAACTTATTTTAGATACCTGCAACTGGATTACGGTCTCCATAACTGATTTCTTTTACAGGGAATGAGTGCTGTGAGAGATTGGCATACTATGGAATCAATACAAATATGGTGAACTATTTGAGACAGCGTTTCAATGAAGGCAATTCAACTGCAGCCAATAATGTCACAAATTGGTCTGGAACTTGTTACATAACTCCTTTGATTGGAGCTTTTATTGCCGATACATACTGGGGACGCTATAAGACAATTGCTGTATTTTCTATTGTGTATTTTTTTGTAAGTTTCATTTGTTTTTCTATCGAGTATTAGTAATTACTCTTAATTGAGAAATGAATAGTAACATATATAGAAGCAATTTTTGTTGACACCCCTCTGTCCTTTTATCATGTTTTGACATTGATTGCAACACATTTTGGTTGAAGAATATTGTTGTTCATTTTCAGGGAATGGCCTTGTTGACTATATCTGCATCTGTGCCTGAACTTAAGCCTCACTGCAAAGATTCAGACCATAACTGCCATGCAACAACAGGTCAAACTGGTGTTTTCTTCTTGTCGCTTTACATTATTGCACTAGGGACTGGTGGTATCAAGCCATGTGTGTCATCGTTTGGAGCAGACCAGTTTGATGAGACAGATGATGTAGAAAAGAAAAAGAAAAGTTCTTTTTTCAATTGGTTTTATTTTTCAATTAACATTGGTGCTCTTGTTGCTAGTAGTGTTCTTGTTTGGATCCAAGAGAATGTTGGTTGGGAGTGGGGTTTTGGAATTCCTACTGTGGCCATGGGAATAGCAGTATGTAGCTTCTTTTCAGGGACTGTTTTATACCGACATCAAAAGCCAGGGGGAAGTCCCTTGACCAGGATAGCCCAGGTGGTAGTTGCAACACTTCGAAAATGGAGGGTCCATGTTCCAGAGGATAAGTCTTTACTTTATGAAGTTCAAGATAAGGAGTCTGTCATTGAAGGAAGTCGAAAACTTGAGCACACAGATGGATTCCTGTAAGATTACTACCAATCTTTCTGTATTTCATTTTTTGCGTTTTTTTATGAATTGCCTATTTCTAGAATCATTGAGAATGATTTGACATCAAGCATCTTCTTAAAAATGGCTAACCTAATCAAGTGCTTTTGGTGTATTTTAATACGAGTTTACCTACTTCTTCAACAGACTTCCTTAGAGCAATAAGTCTTAAATCACTATAGGATTAGTTTTTTTATAATTTTTTTTGTTTAATTTCTCAAATTGTGTTTCATAGTCACTGCACAGGAAACAATAGACTAAGGAGATGCCAAATAGGCATACATAGCAACCAGATTAGGTACCATTAGAGTGCATAAATCACAGAAACCTTCGTGATCTTTTAACTTCCACAAGGAGTATTTGATAATAATATGTTTTTGATTCCTCCATATCAACGTTTCAAACCTCACTCAGGTTCTTATTCAGGATTGAATGAATCACCATTAAAGCAACCTCTCAGATTGATCACAAGATTTTTCCATGGAAAGCTGATTGGTTGCTTCTGTTGATGATGTCTCTTGTATTCAATTCAGCATGATCTTAAAAGGTTTTTCCAGCTTCAACTTTCAAAGCACTTGGGAGAAACTACTCTTTACTTTTGTCTTCTTATAATGGCAAACTGCTCAGATAAGACAATTACATAAGTGAGTTTAGATCAACTGGGACAATAACTATTTGAGCATGGGGAATGAGTGAAAGCTCCAAAATTCAATGTAAAGATACTTTGTGGACTCAATAAACCACTAAAAAGTAAAAAACCATCAAAACGTTTGTAACTCGTCTACTTCATATCTGACAATTCCTTGATATTTTACTACGCTTTATGCATTTGCAGAGAATTTTTTTCCATTAGCGTAAACTTTTTATTTTAAAGATGATCTCAATTAACAGATCCTGTCTTCATACAGATTTCTAGACAGAGCTTCAGTAGAGACCGGAAATGATAAAAGTACAATTGGCTCCAATAACCCATGGAGACTCTGCACTGTGACTCAAGTGGAGGAGTTAAAAGCAGTTATCCGTATTCTTCCAATTTGGGCCAGTGGGATTATTTTTGCTACTGTCTACAGTCAAATGGGTACATTGTTTGTGGAACAAGGAGACACTATGGATGCCCATATTGGTCCCCGTTTCAAAATTCCGGCAGCATCATTGTCTATATTTGATACTCTCAGTGTCATATTCTGGGTTCCAGTTTATGACCGTCTTATTGTCCCACTTGTACGCAAATATACTGGTCATCAAAGGGGCTTTACCCAACTACAGCGCATGGGGATTGGCTTGGTCATTTCTATTTTATCTATGGTGGTTGCAGCCATTGTTGAGATTAAGAGACTCGAAATGATCAAGGAGCATAACTACTACGAAAGAGATACCATACCCATGAGCATTTTTTGGCAGGTACCCCAGTATTTCTTAGTAGGTGCTGCTGAAGTTTTCACCTTCATAGGACAGTTAGAGTTCTTTTATGACCAAGCACCTGATGCTATGCGAAGCTTAATGAGTGCAGTTTCACTTACTACAGTAGCATTAGGCAATTACCTGAGTACTCTTCTGGTTACCATTGTAACTACCATTACAACAAGGCATGGAAAGATAGGATGGATTCCTGATAACTTGAACTACGGACATATTGATTACTTCTTTTGGCTTCTGACCATCCTGAGTGGTCTGAACTTTCTGGTCTATCTTTTTATTGCACGTTGGTACACATACAAGAAACCCACAGGAGTGTTCCATGTCAGCAAGTAAGCCTATGCATACAGAAGTTGCACTAGCAGCACCTGTAGTGTCATACAGATATTCTGCAGATGGGATGTTGGTGAAGGAAGCAAATTGAAACTTTTGTTTGCTATTGTAACTGAACAAATGCAGCTATCATAGTGGTGTGGACTGGCAACAAACCTGTATAAGATGTGAACAAGAGTTTTGTTTGACTGTTTCTTGAGGAGAGACCTGTTTCCTAGCTTCTCCACAAAACTAGTTCTCTTTGGAGGACAAGCTGCCTACCTTTGGTTTTTGTATATAAATGTGATTGATTGCCACAATCATATGTGTTAATGTATGGTGATTATCTTATTTTAGTAAACTTTTGATCTTTAATGTAGAAATAAATATTTTGTTCGAGATTCTCCACATGTTGTGCAGTCTTTGCAAATCAATAGTCCATGTTGAGTATCAGGGTTTTACTGTGGGGAAGCAGTAATCCCAGCCTTGATTGATGTTTTCAGTAAATGCAAATGTTAAACCTTCTAAGTTCTACATAATCATTAGAGTTAATTTCCTCGAAAAAAGGAACTGATAATACTGATAAGTCAACTATCGTGTTAACATATAGCTGAACTATATCTAGTGCACCACTAACTTACAGAGAACCATTTTCTTGTACTGTCACCTTTGTACCAATCTTAAGTATTGTTCTACCTGTTCTTGACCATTCAAGCTATAAAACCCCATATCTGCATTTTGAGCCCTCAAACCCATCCAACACATGAACATACTAGTGCTCTATGCCAGCCAGGGTTTCAAACCTAGGTTGTTTGCATGGCAACACCCCATCCTGATCACTACTAGCCAAACCAGAAAAGGACTTTTCGTGAAAACTCATCCAACACATGCACATAGTAGGGCTCTATGCCAGGTTGTTTGCATGGCAACACCCCATCCCGATCACTACTAGACAAACTAGAAAAGGCCTTTTTCGTGAAAGTTTTAGTTTATAGACTAGAAAATTACATTTCCTCAGTTACTGTTATTAGTGTCTAAACTCGTGATCTTTTTCCTATCAATCTTCAACCTTATGAAGTGACAAAGGATTTTGTCGTAGTGGGCCTTCTAAAAACTTTCAGCTCTGACTATGGAGTCTTCCTTGTTCCTGTTTAAGTTTCATCATTGTGAAAGAAACTTTTGCAATAAAATCATCACAACATTTAAGCCTTCTATAATAAATAAATGTGATCTCTTGAATTAATATATTACTTTTATGTTAAATTTTCTGGAGTTCAACTGTATGAAAATTAACAATGAACTATATAAGATCTTTTCAAGGTGGAAATCTCTAGACTGCACAACATGTCAGCGCTTTCCATGCACCTTAGTTTAACTCGTATATTCTTCTGTTGCCTAACTTAATATTCACTCTCTTCAATCTCGTTTTAAAGGATCATTTTAACTTGTCACAACCATTAGGTCACCTATGGCCTGAAAAAAAAATTGCGTAGCACTAGCAACTGAATCAGTGGGGAACACTATAGGAACTTAACGTCTACGTTATAAAATGAGATAGCCCATGGCTTAGGATGTGTCTCAGTTCTGAAACAGAAGTGAGTGAAAAATGGAAATCAAATAATGTGAGAGATAAAAGTCTTCCTCTTAGTCCTTCATGGTCTTTCATGTGCAAGACCTAAATAACCCATTGAATTCTTTGACTATGCATAGAAAAAAATAATAGTCTTCTCATCCCTACAAGTCCAACAAGCTGTGTGTAATGTGGTTCGACACCCTATTTAAGGAGAACGATTCTCTTTTGTGTCCTCTTGACCAATGGTTTGGCTCTTTTAAAAAAAATCATTGGACATGAGAAAAACGTAGCTATGTTTAAAGCAATACATTTTTCCGTATTGATCCACAATTCATTTGGTAAATTCTGAAGGTGTTCACATTTAGATATAACATAACGAGAGATGGTCTGTGCCATGTGGAGCTTAACTAGTGCATGCAACTGATTATAGAAGATGATGCAGGAGTATTTAGTTGAATGCCTCACTGAAGCGATGCAGAAAATAGTTGAGTTTCAAGGAAGGAGAAGAAGGTTTGGTGGTGGATAGAGAGTGTTGGTGCGTAGATCAAACCAAAGGTGTGGTGTAGGATAGCGTGTGCACGAGAATACAATGATGTGCATGCGAAGGAAGATGAAAAATCAAGCATAATAATGCAAACAACCAAGAAGACTTAAGTGTGCACCATTACTCAAAGGATGTTGAAGTGGTTGAAACTCCAATGATAGAGGCAAAGAAGATAAATGACAAATCCCATGTTGAATGAGATTGATCCTCGTGAGAGTGCAGAATTGTTAGAAATAAATAATTAATCTTGTATGTTAAATGTTTAGTTTCATGTTTAGCTTGTAGACAGTTTCAAACTGTTGTATTCAGTTGTTTCCGTTATCAACCGTAAACTGTCCAATATATGCTATTTAATACATTAATAAGAGATCAATTGGATCGTTCTCTGTCCATTATATTTTGTACTCTTCTTTCTATATTATTTTCATGGTATCAGAGCTTTAGGTTGCGAGAAGAGATTGTTGCTGCACGCGTCCACTTGCTGACCTTGTCATAAAGTTTCCAGGACTGCTGCAGTATAAAGTTCCCAAGATTGCTGCAATAATTATCAGCCTGTTCGATAATTTTTTGAAAGATCATTTTTCTTATCATTACTGAGTACAAAATAGATATTCTGTTTTGAATTCAGAAATTAGTTTTTACAACATTACGTGAATGTAAAGCTAATGTTGAGAAAGTTACATGGATAAATTGGTTATATTTGGAAAAGTAAATTTTGTGAATTTCTGGAGTTGCAAAAAGTTTTTACTTTGCAAGTGATTAAACAAAGTTTTTTTAAATCTGGGAGTTATAAGAAAAAAAAATTGGTTGAAATTTGAAAAGTTAACATTGGAATTTATGAAAGATTGGTTTATTTAAACCTGGAAGTTATATCAAATTTTTATTGTGGCTGATTTTTGTGAATAAAACCAATGTCTTCTGGTTCTTGGTCAATTCAGGCACCAACTTTAGTTGGTCCCAACTATGATTTTTGGAGTGAGAAAGTTAAAGCTATTTTGCAAGGTCAAAGATGTTGGGATTGTGTTGAAACAGGGTTTACGGAACCTGATTCAAATACTACTATTGCAATCATGTCTGCTGCTCAAAGAAACAAATTAAGAAGAACTTAAACAAAAGGAAGGAAAAGCAAAATCATGCATTTTAGTTTCATTGGATGATTCTATATTTCCTAAAATCATTGGTTCTAAAAGTGCTAAAGAAGCTTGGGATATTCTTAAAATGGCTTATAAGGGTAATGATAAAGTAAAAACTGTTAGACTTCAAACCCTTAGAACTCAATTTGAAATTCTCAGAATGGTTGAATCAAAAAGTGTTGATCAGTTTATGACTAAAGTATGGGTATTGTGAATCAACTTAGAATTAATGGTGAAAAGGAATTGACTGATCAAAGAGTTGTTGAAAAAGTTCTAAGATGTTTACCCAAGAAATTTGAAATGGTAGTCACTACTATTCTTGAGTCGAAAGATTTAACTAAATTTTCTATAGAAGAATTGACTGGTTCACTGTTATCTCATGAAGCAAGGATGAACTTGGATGTTGGTACTTTAGAACATGCATTTCAATCTAAAATTTCCATGGACAGAGGAAGAGGCAGAGGCTTTCGTGGAAAAAGAGGACATGGTAGAGGACGTTCTCAGTCAAGAGATAAATCAGAACAAACAAAGGAAAAGTCAGAGCAGTCGGGATCATCTTCACAAGATCATAGCCAAAGATGGACAGACAAATCGAAAATTCAATGTCGGTATTGTAAGAAGTATGGTCATCGTATATCTGAATGTCGTAAGTTGCAGTATAAACGTAAATCTAATGTTACAGAAAGTGAAACATCTGATGCAATGTTTCTTTCATGTCAAGTTTCTGAGCAAGTTCTTGACAAAAATATTTGGTTGCTAGATAGTGGATGTAGCAATCATATGACTGGTCACAAAGATTTGATTTCTAATCTTGATACATCTGCGACTACTACAATTAATTTGGGTGATAATCATTTAGTCAAAGCTTCAGGAAAAAGGTGTTTTGTCAGTTTTAACAAAGTATGATGAAGTGAAAAATATTTATGATGTTTATTATGTACCAAATCTCAAGCACAATCTGTTAAGTGTAGGACAACTAATGGCGCATGATATATGACGAAGAACCAACTGTTTCCATTAGAAATGTGAACTGGAAATATGTATGCATGTAATGTTGCTAATGCAAATGAAACTGAATTATGGCATTATCGCTATGGTCATTTACCAGTCAAAAGTATGAGTTTGTTACAAAAAGAGAGTATGGTCAAAGGATTGCCTTCTTCAATTAATGAGACTCCTTCCTGGGAAAGTTGCATAGTAGGAAAACATTGGCGAGATAGTTTTCAATCAGCCTCTTATAGAGCCAAAGATTGCTTAGAGTTAGTTCACACAAACTTATGTGGGCCTATGCAAAATCAGTCAATTGGTGGAAGCTTTTATTTTTTGACATTTATTAATGATTTTAGCAGGAAAGTTTGGGTTTATTTTCTCAAACACAAATCAGATACTTTCACATATTTCAAAGAGTTCAAGGTTGAAGCAGAGAAACAAAGTGGTAAATTTGTCAAAGTTTTGAGATCAAATGGAGGAGGAGAATATGATTCTAGAGAGTTTGTTGATTTTTGTAAACAACATGGTATAAAAAAACAAACAACTCCCAGATATACTCCACAACAAAATGGAGTGGCAGAAAGAAAGAATCGAACCATCATGAACATGGCCAGGAGTTTACTTACAGCAAGAAAATTGTCCAAAGATTATTGGGCTGAAGCAGTTGCATGTTCTGTTTACATACTGAATAGAACACCAACTTCCAGTGTTAAAGGTAAAGTACTCGAAGAAAAATGAGTGGATTAAAGGTAATTGTTTCTCATTTCAGAATATTTGGTTGCATTGCTTTTGCTCATGTTCTTGAAGAACTAAGAAAAATGCTTGATGATAGAAGTGAGAAGTACATTTTTATTGGTTATAGTGAACAGTCGAAAGCATACATATTATATAATCCTGTCACTAAAAAATTTCTAGTAAGTAGAGATGTTAAATTCATGGAAAATGAATCATGGAATGAAATGGAAAACAATACATCTCATAATCCTTTTATTGAGTTAGATGGACATCAAGCACCTACAACACACCTACCAAGATTGCAAGTTCCAAATGAAAGTAGTTCTTCATCTCACAGTGATTCAGATTCTGATCATACACATAAAAAAATGAGAAGTTTGAGTGATATATATGATCAAGATGTAGTACAATTTGCATTTTTCTCATCTCAGCCTACTTGTTTTGATGAAGCTGCAAAGCTAAAAGAATGGGTAGATGTAATGAATAATGAAATTGAAGCTATTGAAAGAAACAATACATGGGATTTAGTTGATCTACCTACAAATAAAAATGTAATAGGTGTTAAATGGGTTTATAAAACAAAACTGAATGAGAAAGGCGAGATTGATAAACACAAAGTGAGATTAGTTGCAAGAGGTTTTTCACAACAACCTGGCATTGATTATGGTGAAACTTTTGCACCTGTAGCAAGATTGGATACTGTTCGTTTTGTTTTGGCCATTGCAACACAAAATAAGTGGCATATTTATCAAATGGATGTAAAGTCTGCTTTTCTAAATGGATTATTAAATGAAGAAGTGTATGTGTGCCAGCCACTTGGATTTGAAGTCAAAGGACAAGAGCATCGAGTGTATAAATTGAAGAAAGCATTGTATGGTTTGAAGCAAGCTCCACGAGCTTGGTACAATAGAATTAATCAATATTTACTCAAAGATGGTTTCAGTAGGAGCAACAATGAGCCTACTTTATATATCAAGGTAAATCAGCAAGGTAAAATTCTTATCCTATGTCTTTATGTTGACGACATGATCTACACAGGAAACATGATGGTAGATGAATTTAAAGCAGCCATGAAAAGTGAGTTTGAAATGACAGATTTGGGATTAATGAAGTATTTCTTAGGCATTGAAGTAGAACAATCTAATCATGGTATATGTATTAGTCAACAGAAATATGCTGCTAATATTTTAAAAAAGTTTAAGATGGAAAAGTGTAAACCTATTGATACTCCTATTGCTCTTGGCAGAAAATTAAGCAAGGAAGATTTGGGAACATTAGTTAATTCTACTTTGTATAAACAACTTGTTGGTAGTCTTATGTATCTTACTGCTACAAGACTTTACATAGCATTCGCAACAAGTTACATTTCCAGGTTTATGGAATCTCCTAAGGATTCTCAATGGAAAGTTGGTAAAAGAATCTTAAGATACATTGCAGGTACAACCACTTATGGTTTGTGGTACACAGTTTCACCAGATAGTATGCTCACAGGTTACAAAGATAGTGATTATGCAAGCAGTATTGATGACAGAAAAAAGCACTTCAGGATATGCTTTTCTCTTTGGCAAGATTTTGATTTCTTGGGAATCCAAGAAGTAGCCCATAGTATCTATCTCTTCTGCAGAAGCAGAATACATAACAGCAACACTGGCAGCATGTCATGCAAATTGGCTTAAACGGCTTTTGATGGATTTTGGATATACAACAAAAGAACCTATTTTGATTTTTTGTGATAATAATTCTGCCATTTCCTTGTCAAAGAATAGTGTATTTCATCAGAAAAGCAAACATATTGACACCAGATTTCACTTCATTCGTGAACTTGTCAAAGGTGGTGACATTTCTCTCAAGTTTTGCGGTTCTAAAGAACAACTAGCTGATATCTTCACCAAGCCTTTGGGAAGAGATGTTTTTCAATTTCAACGTCAAAATCTAGGCATAGTTAATAATGTAACCCTCGAGATTAAGAGGGAGTGTTAGAAATAAATAATTAATCTCGTATGTTAGATATTTAGTTTTATGTTTAGCTTGTAGACAGTTTCAAACTGTTGTATTCAATTGTTTCCGTTATCAACTGTAAACGGTCCAATGTATGCTATTTAATACATTAATAAGAGACAATTGGAGCATTCTCTGTCCATTATAATTTGTATTCTTCTTTCTATATTATTTTGAAGAATGATATGCTAACAACATTACTAAGAGAAGGGAGGCACATAGAGGTTGTATGGAGGACGAAAAGATTGGTTATTGTAAGAGGAGGATTGGCACTTGAGTGCAATGTTTGGAATTTGGTTTTCGTTCTAACTGTGGCATTATTATTTTCTTGACGTTTTGGGTTTTAATATTACCTGCATTTTAATATTCCTTGTCTTGAAAGGTTTGTTTAAATCACACCAAATGATGTAATTTAGAGTATTTTTTGTTTTATAAAAAAAACCACAATAAAATCAGATCTGATTTATAGAGATAAAATCTAGCTTTGTATGTCTTTTTTTGTGTGTATATTCTATTTGAGTATTGTTTATTCTACAATGCTATTTTCATTTCAAATGTTGAACAGAAAATTCATGTCTTTCAATGCCCTTATTTAGTACTTGGCTTCATTAAAATTTTGAATCTCTAACTGAAATTGAACCACAAGAAAAATATAAGAGATCATTATTTCAATTTCAATGGGAGTTATGGAGAATTAAACAATACTCTTTGAATCTGAATCTATATAATTACCGAAATTATGGAACAAACTCCACACATGCATTATTGATGTTATTTAAAATGATTAAAAAATACACAGACATACTTTATAACAATTCTTCAAAATCATAGATTTCAAGTAAATATTTGAATCTAAACAAATCAATAATCATAAATGCCAAAATCATAGACTTTAAGTAAATAGCTCAATCTAAACATATCAATAAATATAATGCCAAAAATATAGTGCATTATGGCATCAAAAAGTATAATGTCAAAAATATAATGCATTACCTCTGATAATGTAAATAACTATCAAACTTTGTTTCCAAGGCCCTCTAACTCCCATGAGTCCCACCTTCCACCTTCCAACTCTCAACCATGTTAATGTAATCAATGAACATTGAGGACTAAAATTTGTAGAGTGTAGATACTCGTTGCAATAATGAAAAAATAAAAATAATGGAAAAATCATTGAGCTATATGAGTTTATGTTTTTGTGAAAAATCAATGCAACTTGCAAATAGAAAGGCAACAAAATAATTCTAATTTAATAGATGTTTCTAATTTTTAGTGAGTGTATGGTTTGTAAATTGAAATTTAAAATGTATAGTTTTAGATAAGATAAATATATTAATACTACTAGTAATATAATGACGGTTTAGAAATTTTATTGCCCTTTAAAATCACGTTTTAGAAATTGTATTACTCTTCATAAATAACGGTTAACTAAAATTTTAAACCGCATTTGAGGGTCAAAATCCCGTCATTGCTGGAGTGATTAGATGCCCAAGGCACACACATGCAAAAGAAGTTGAGTATGTCTGGAAGTCATGAATGGTATAGGTAAAAGAGAGGACATGGAGTAGTAGAAAGTGTGCAAGGGATCAATGTATGCACGGAAAAATTCTGTAGAGGAATATACACTGATTTTTTACGTGCTAATCCGAGTGTTTTAGGCCCAAGTTGGGACCAATACCCTATCACTGCACCAGTTTTGGTATCATAAAAGAATTCAACCTTAACAAATTTTTGGATCAGAGAAGTGAGGAGGATTAGTAATTGAGAATTTTGGCACTAGAGAAGCTTTGGGTGATTAACAAAATCTCTGAGGTGGAATTCCCTAGAATTGTGAGAATTAGGAGGGGGTAGGGTCTATAGCAATAAGGATAATAGGCAATGGAACTACTGTAAACTAAGAGATACACCAATCTGAGAATAAGAATTGAAGCACTCTAAATGAGACAACATACCAGACCACTAGAAGCCAATAGTTTGAAAACAAAACACAAAAATAACAAGAAAATGACCAAGGAGTTGTTGCACATGATGGAAACAATGAAGCAACACCTATACACTGGATACGTGAGATGGGAAGGTACTTTGAGTAAAAAAGATTGAAAACCTGAACAAGGATAAGTTCACCATTACCAAGCTCAAATTAAATGTTTCCATTTGGTAGCATTTTGTTCAGCATGAGTGAGTTCACCAAAACAAGGAGAAGATCGGGCCTTAGTGAGATGTTACATGTGTCTAGGGAGAAATTTCTACTAGTATACTATAAACAAGTGCTTTTTGAAATGAAAAACTTGCAACAAAAAGGCCTATGTGCAATGGTATATAGAGGAGTTATGTAGAGCTTCCCTATGCACATGTAGGATGAGTATAAGAACTAGAGTTTTCAGGTATGTGAATGGGCGGAAGTTTGCAATACAATATGTGATGGACTTACACAAGATAGTTACATTCAAGGGAACTTATTAGTTGGCATTGAGAGAATAAAAAGCGTTAAGAGTTCAAATATTATAGAAGAAATGCCTACAGAGGAAGAGGCAGTGGAGGGAATTCAACGTCATTCAAAGAGGGTCCATGAGAAGAGAAAGATAATAAATCAATGAAAGATAACAAATGAGGTGGATGAAGAAATAGAGCTCGAGGAGGATTTTGAGGAAGAGGATGAAATGTGGGTGGCTACAAACGGATGGTTTACAACTACACATGTTGAGATGAAGGCCATAGATCATTCGAATTTGCACAAAGAAGTGGTGCATAAATAAATGTGGTTAATCCTATAGAAAGTCCAAGGTCAACAATAAGGAGACAATATGATGGTTGCATTAGCAACAAAGAGAAGTGAGATTATGATGCATAGATTGAATATGGCATGATAAAAACCACTGATACAAGTAGGCAAGTGGTTGAGAAGTAACATCTTCAAAACCAAGTGTAAATACGGAGGCAAGTGTTATAAGGTTACAATTGATATTGGTAGTATATAAAATATGCTGGCATGTGAGATGGTTGAGATATTGGGATTGGTATGGAAAAAGCATGTCCAAGCCTATAAGTTGTTTTGGCGTCAAAAGGGATATGAGGTGATAGTGACTAACCATTGCAAGGTGTTGATTCTCATTACTGAGTACATTTATGAGTTATATTATGATGTAATCCATATGGATGTTTTTCATAGGTTGGCCACAAGACCTTGACATTTTGGTTGTTGTTTCGTGCATGGAGGAAGAATAGTTATACCATCATGGAAGATGGATGGAAATCCCATTTTTGCCTATGTAGGATGAATACCTAATATAAATATTGTTTGTGAAAACAAAAACAAAAAAATCACTATTGTGAAAGAAACCAATGAATGTTATATAGTTGTCTTTATAAAAGTGATAAAAGAACAACATAGTAGAGGAGAGGCAAAAGGTGTGAGAAATAGATGCCATAAGATATAAGGAAGTTGTTCAATTTGTAGGGGCTCTCTCTTGGTGTTCCAAATTTATTTCTCAAACATTAGTGTTTGTGCACAACTAACTACAAGGTGTTCCCATGAAGACGAGTAACACTTTTTAGTAAGAGGAGGGTGTGGACTAAAAAGAAATATAGCTCAATTGAGCTTTGTTTAACCCTCGATCAAGCTTTTAAAAGATCGATCGAGGGCTTAGCAAACACTCGTTTGAACTTTTTTTGAAAGTTCGATCAAGTTGTTGTCAATATTTTAAAAAACAAAAAACAGTCTGCATGCATATTGTTATTCCACCCACGTGACTATTGTAGAATCTCGACCGAGCGTTTGTGTGCATTAGGCCCATGACTGACCAACCAACCACCCACCTACTGCCACAAACCAAACAACCAATGGCCTCCACACCAAGAGGTTAGCTATTGAAAAACAAAAACAAAAAAAGAATATTATAATTCTATTTTAGTATTTTATTTTAGAATTTCAATATAATTTTGATCAATTTGAATATATTTTTTTAGTTATTTCAATTTATTCTTTGTAAATCGGCAATGTTTATGTTGTCGGTTTTATTTTCAAATGTGTATCGACAAGTAGAAATGTTGCTCAATTTTTTCCAATCATCCGATAATGCACAAAGGATTGAAAAAAATCCAATACATACACAATTAAAAATAAACCAGCATCATAAGCATTGCTACTTTTTTCCCCTATGAATTGCATGAAAAAAATTAGAATTAGTTTAGTTTGAATTTCGACAACCCTAAACCCTAAACTGGTAACCATAAGCCCTAAATCGACAACCATAACCATAAATCAACAACATTATGCTATTGAGTTTATTTTCAAGTGTGTATCAACAAGCAGAAATGATGTAGGATTTTTTTTAATCCTCTGACAATGCATGGAGGATTGAAAAAAATCAATAACTTACACTTGTATTGAAAATCAAATTGCTAGCAAAGACTTGGATAATTTACATGTTTTCATATATATTCTGACATTATAGTGACTTACTGGAATGTTTATACTCTTAGAAGATGATGAACACTTTATATTTGTAATAATCAAAATGTATATGATAAATTCATAATATTCAACAAATTATATATTACTTTATGTGCATTTGTTGTGTCACTTGAAGTTGAAATTGTCTTCTCCAAAAATTTATTACGAATTATGAGCCTACCTTTCAGAAAGAATTTTACACACAAAATATGATTTCTAATGAAATGAATAGGATATTAATGCAACCTATGTTGGAAAAATGTATGCATGAACTAGTTTTCTCTAACATAGAAAACTCCTCAGTTCAAATGGTTTCCAACAGTGTTCTACCAAAATATGTGGCATGTTATCAATCAAAATTTGGTTGGGGTTGTAGACCAATATGTTATAATCACGAAAATATACTTTCTTGATGCTCATTAAAAAGCAAAGCATTGCACATTGATGCAAGATCATCCTTGGGGTTGAGTGATCCTACAACAATCAAAATAAATTATAGTATAGAGTCTTAGTCACCATTCAATTTTAAATTTATTTTGGGTGGAGGGCATATAACATTGAGTATAGAGTGTCTCACAATGCAAACGACATAGGCTAGAGTAGGTCAAAATGAAGAGAATCGAAGGAGTATAGAGGGCAAGGCATGGAAAAGGTGTAGCGGAGGAGGAAAAATCATTATGGAATGCAAAGCAAGCAAGAGTGTAAAGGGGTCACCAACCAAAAGAAATTATTGTATAAAATATTAATCACAATTCAATCTTCAATTTATTTTGGGTGGAGGGGGAAGCAAGGTAAGATGTAGATCATGGAATAAGTATAAATGGAAGACTATGGAAAAAGTGTAGGGAGCAAAGGGAAAAACATAGAGGAATGAAAAGAATGGAAAAGTGCAGAGGGAAGAGGTTGAAGAGAGTGTGTAATATAGATCATGGTGGAGTGCATAGTGTAAGGATTAGTGTGGATGGTGGAGAACATCAACCCAAAAGGGAGAAGAAGGAATCCCTCCTAGATTCTTCAATCCACATCACTAGTTTATGGATTAGTGATGGGAGTGGGGAGAAAGATATATATATATATATATATATATATATATATATATCAAACCCTAACTTATTACTAACTTTTATCATTGTATCATCCATGTTATTGTATATAGATTA
This sequence comes from Pseudotsuga menziesii, assembly GCA_001517045.1. Classification (NCBI taxonomy): domain Eukaryota; kingdom Viridiplantae; phylum Streptophyta; class Pinopsida; order Pinales; family Pinaceae; genus Pseudotsuga; species Pseudotsuga menziesii. Next base: position 307,223 of record LPNX010325073.1, on the reverse strand, counting down.
TATTGGACAAGCCTTAATTCTATTGGGTCACAAGGGCCTTGTTTTGGTCTCATTCACCTTCCAACTCCACACATAGAAACTTCACAGTAGTCATGTAGGGAGTGGGGCTCAAGACCTAAAGGACTTGAATATAAATGCATCCATCTTAGAGAATTACATGTAGTAATAAGGATTGATGAAACACCCTATAAATGGGAAGCATGAATTCCTCGGAGACATGTGTAGAAAATGAGCACCAATTCTACATCATGATTGTAATACATTAGGATTCATCCTTCTTTGTTGTAATAAGTTCCATAGGTATTTAAACCCTTTGATATTTTAAGCAAACATAAAATAATTGTTGTCCTATATGTGTTTATGCTATGGTAACTTTCAATTGTTATTTCATGTGGTTGTTCTTATGGTTGTGGGTGCTATGAATTGTAGACCTTGAGTTTGCATCACAATTAATTTTTGAAAACTTTAGTCCCATTTTCGTATGTAACAAATCATACAATATCATAATTAAAACCATAACATCAAGACTCAAAATGACTCTGGAAGATATAATCTCGATTGAAGAGGAAAGCTTTATAGTAGGTAGGAATGTTTTCAGATAAATTAGTCATCTTGTTCCAAAATCCATGCAATACACTTCGTAAAAAGGGTTTCGTAGAAGAGCACATTAATGGATTTATGGGCGTACTCGTCAACATCAAGTTTCCATCTTAATAAATGGAGGCCTTACATTCTTCTTTAGAACCTCAAGGGGATTGAGGTAAGGGTTCCTTCTATCACCATTCATTTTTATCAATATGATGGTAGCTCTAGGAAGGGCCATCAACTAATTAAATTAATCATGACATATAGAACTCATAGAAGGGATTAAGGTGACATCTAAATATTATAGAGAAACACATGCTCAATTCATACATGATGTTTTAATAATGGGGAAGTAAAAATGATTAGGTAATAACAATCCATCAAAAAATTTCTAGAAGATTTTGAAATAAAATTTAGATTGGAAGGTAACCACAAACAAACCTAAGTGTTTTTCATAAAATATAATAACAAAACCCAAAATAAAATTCTAGGATTCTAGAGAGGGTCATGGGGATCACATATAACCTATTGGAGTCGGTTACAGAGGCTTGTAGACAAGTCTAAAGTGACAATGATATTACACTCAATACAAAATGATCTACATTTTTAATTATAAGACGTGAAAGCGTCTAAATTTGGTTCCTGTATAAATGATTGGACATGTGCTTAGGCTTATTCACGTCTCCATTGAATTTCAGCATACTTAGGCTTATGTATATCAACCATCCCCTTGACATCCAACTATAGCGATTTGCCACCAGCATCTCTACAAAAAGGATCAAAATATAGGCCACAACAACATTCTTCTTGCAATGAACCATTTTTACCATCTTATAGAACTAATTAGCAACCATAAGATCACAATCATGACCATGCTTGGTTGAGGGAACACCAGATATAAAATTCATGGGGTTATCTTCTATTTACCACCTAACCAACTAGGTGGCCAACCATGTACCATGTCCATTGAATATGAGAAAGAAGTACCTAGTAAAGTTTTTTCAAGCGAGGCAGATCTTCTTCTTATATTTTTTCCATGAAATTTCTACACCCCTGTAGGGGATGTTGTAATGATATGTCAACATAAAGGCTTAGATTTTGTATAACTTGGTTACCTAGGACTTTATCATTATGGAAGTCCTTTCATCGAGTTTTTTCCCTTGGATAATTAAAATTCATTTTTAGTGATTTTAATTATCTGAGTTTTTCACTCAAAAATATCTCCAAAGTGGTGAAAGACGTTCTAATGATCGATTCCACTAGGCGACTAAGGCCTAGGAATGTTCTATGTAACCATGATAGACACTATCCAAAGTCTTACGAAATTTTGATAGGTTTTATCTAGAATTTTTTAATTTTTGGCGATTAAAAAATGTCCCTCAACATAAGAATGTTGTAATAAAAAGAGTGTGATATGGAATATATTGCCCATGGATTGGGGTATGGGTACTCAAAATCAATGGCACGAGTTCCCCTACACCCTTGGGCAAAGTTTGAAGTCATTCAGACAAGTCTTTCTAATGTTTTGGTCACATTATCCAAAGTCAATCAAGGAAATCAGGAAAAATGGCAATTAATTAGCAAGTCAAATTTTGGAAAAATGCCTAAAGTCACTTAAAAGAGGAAAATTAAGTTTTTAAGTGTTATATTATGTTCATAAGGTGAATTTAGAATAAAAAAGGGCCCTCCCATGCAAGTCTTTCACAAGAATGAAAATGTCGCCATAGGGGGGGCACCCTCCCTCTTCATGGAAATTGAGACAATTGAAAATAAGCCAAAGTAAGGGGTCCCAGTTTGGCGGTCCCCCCTTTCGGGCTTAGAATGAAGATTAAAAATATTAGAGGGGGATTTCTCCCCCATTTCTATTTGATTTCTCACTCTAGGAGGTGCCCCTGAGAGAAGTGGTTCCTCTCTTTCAGCTCTCGCTCTCTCATTTTGACAAATGGCTTGCATGGACTTGCGCACTCTCCTCACTCATTTCTTATTTAAGGAGGCTTCCCCTCCTCATTTGGGTCAAAAACACACACACACACTTGCTCATGCTCTCATTCTATCTCTTGCTCTCTTGCCCTTACTCTTGCTTGGGCCATTGTAATTTTCAGCCATTGGCTTCGGTAATCAAAATATTTTGAGGAATTTTGTGTCCATTGTTCCCATTGATGATTTGCTTCCATGATTAAGAAGCTACACAAGTTTGGTTGGCCAAGGAAACATACTTATTTGTTTTGGTAAGATTTATGGTATTTGCATTCCATAAATTTTGTGAGTTTTCATTCTTGTAGCAAAAGAAGTCCATATATTTTCTAGTTTGAAGTTTATGATTTATTTGTTCATTATTTGATTCTCACATTGNAATCTTATAAGTTGCAGGTTATTTGGATTGAAGAGTGGGATTCCTCGGTTGGATGCCCCATTGCTTCACTTCTTGAAGAACAAAGGACCAATTTTCTCTTTCATTACATACAAATTTCTGCATTTTAATTTTAGTTCGTTGAGTGTTTTAAATCTAATTTTAAATCTTATATACTCAACTTCTTTCATAGTTATTCATTTGGCAACTTTGTGTAAATTTTGTATATATATTGCACTAACATACGAACTTCCCCAAAGTGATTTTGGGCACATTTTATCATTTTTCATTTGTTGGTTTTTAGCAATATGGTGACAAAACAAGGCAAAACTCTGTCAAATTTCAGCCATAGAAAGCTGCAAAGGCTACCCCAAAGGAAGAGCTTCAAAGCCATCACAAGAAATGGGTAAAAACATTGTTTTCCCCACTTCTTTCTTCTTTTTCTTTTTGTTGAAATTTCAGCGATTGTAACAAGCCCAAGAGAGTCTCTTGGACTTGATTTCTTATTTTGAATTTTCAGTTAATTCGAGTTTTAATTATTTGTCATCCATTGCTAGCAAAAGAAGTTGGGTTTGCCCACCTTTGCATAAGAAATTGTTGATTGGTGTGGGTTTAAATTAGTTAGAGTTTTATTTTGTTTTAATTTTCTTCTTTATTTTTGCCCACACCTTGCAAGTGATTTGGCTTTGTCATCTTTGTGAAATCGTGTTAGCTTGTATCTTTTATTTTATTTTATTTGCCCACACCTTGCAAGTGATTTGTCTTTGTCATCCTTGCAATATCGTGGTGGCTTGCATTGTTAATAATTGTTAAATTCTTCATTTCATTTAAAATAAATATTGCCCCAATCTTCACCCCGTATTCACTATCCTTTTCAGTTGGTCCAACCCTGTGTGACAAAAAAGGGAGAAGATTCGAGTTGGCTAAAATAATAGGCATTTCAATCCATTATTACAAAACTAAGAAAATAATATTAGTGTGTGGAGCTAGAGTGGTAGAGGTCGTTGGGGGCCTCGTGGCACTTTGTCTCCTCCTATTGAGCACCCGGCTAGTTTTTGGGACTGACTTGAGGAGCTAGGAGGGATCCTTGTGCTCTCTTGTTGAGCATCCAATAGTTTCTCTCAGTTGAGAAACAAGGGTTGAAGGTAGACACATTGGTTAGTTGGTTTATTTTCTCATGCAAACACATTAATCCCTTAAGTTGAAGAAATACCTTAAAATACATTAAAATCTATTGGACCATTTGCACAACATCATGATCTTTCATTTTATTTACTATTGCAATCAGTGTTTATTTGGTTTAGTTTTACTTCAAGCGCATCTCGTACATATTAGTTCATTTGCTTAAAGTATTTTACATTTGATGAATGTGGTCTTTTGATTATTGTGGTGAACGAATTATTTAGAGCAAGTTGTGCATTTTGGCAGTTTCATTGTAATCTTTGTTTGTGACTCCATACCCCAATTTAGATAGACATTGGTTTAGTAATACTATATTTCTCTTGCAATTATATTTGGTTTACAAACAAAGAAAGATTTCCCTGTCATTTGAAATTATGGCATGTCTGTATGATTGATTGACATAAAGCTTAAATTAAGCTAATCATCTTTTAATTCCTAAAACACAACCTTTGAAACATAACAAATGGGGACTACCCCCTTGACTTTTAAGAGTTGGGTCTAAACGAAAGATTAAGAATTGAGGTGACATTGGTTTAGAAACTCATAGTTGCCTTCGGAAACACACCTAGTGGTTGGAAGACTTTCCCACAGTGAAGTGTGTTTTGGGCAGCAACATCTTCCAACATTTGATTATTTGGATTGCAATGTTTTTTAATTTTTAAATTTAGTGAAAGTTTGCTAATTTATCTTTTTCACTTATTTCAACATATATAACATATAATATAAATCTGGTGTCTTTGTATTGAAGTTTTTTTTAAATGAGAAAACTTTCCATGTATCTCTATATATAGCTTCCAATACTATTGCCTTTTGTTGTAAGATCTCTAGTTTCTATGAAAGTTTTATTTTGATTTAAATGATCTAATATGAGATTTTTAGTTAATTATTTTCAATGATGCACATGTGACACTAATGTAATGGTGCCATGCCTTAACTTTCAAAGCAATAATAGTAAATTATTATTTCTTCTTATTAAGTGTGGTTTGACCACTAAATAATTTTATAAGGTATCACTTGTATGGTTTGCAAAAAGAAAAATTGTTGTAGTGTGGGTAGAGGAGCTAATAGTCCTTGTTTCTTGATTATGAGTTTAGCAATGGTATGGTTAATGAATGACTTATATATAACTTTGTTTCATGCATGTATATTTTCTTGTGCATGATGTTGCTAAAAATTATGTTAGATGATTCAGTTATTTTTAAGCTTGTTTTTCACTAGTTTAAATATGGAATTCATTGTTCACAAGTCTTAAAATCAGAATTAATCTAATCCCAATTAGCATTGGAAAGTTAATCACTTAATTGTGTAATTTATCTTTACATTTCAACTAATTATTTATGGAATTTTTATATCATTCAAATCCTAAAAATTGAATTTATTTAGGTGATTAGTTCATTCATTTCACTATAATCTATATTTTAATTTTCAGCGGCACATCATAGATTCATAGCAGTCTTTAAGTGCTAAATTAATTCACCTAAACCAGTTTAGAAAGTAGTCTCAATCACTATGCAAATTCAGAAATTTTTTGTGCACTCCAGGCATTAATTTCCAGGTTTTAAAATTTTCATTTTGCTACAATTAATTACTTTTGGTGAAATCAGTTAAAGTAGGATCTTGTTTCATTTTATCGGAATAGTTTTAAAAGCAAAGATCGTTTTTTTCTCAAATAGTTTTCTTTAATTTGACAATACATTGAGCACTCATTTGGATAACCATTTCACTGTATTAATCAATTCAATTCACCCTTTGGGAAGCCATTTTAATCACTTCATAATTCTGGAATCAATTGTGTGATTGGTTCAATTTAAAAGAATTCATTAGCTGTAAATTATCGTCATTTCTAAGGAATCTTTGAATGGAATATTGATATTGATTTATTTTAGATTACATTCCAAACAACATTTCACTTCTCCTTGGAGTGTTTGATTCATTCCTGTGTCCTAATATTCATTCTGGCAATCACTTAAGTTCAAGTTATCTAAAATCAAATTTGCAGCAATTTTAAGAGTCTAAATCACCCATTGGGGATGATCTTAATCACTCAATAATTCTAGGGTTTATTTTTTGCATTTATCACTTAATTCCAAAAATCTTTAAAGACTTCATGTGGATGAATTTATCATATTTCTAATAAAGTGAATTATTGCTTCAGTTCATCTTAGAATTCATTTTCAAGCAATATCTCACTTTCCCATTCAAGTGTGTCCTGTATTTCTTCATGCTCCCACTTGTTTTGTAGCTTTACTTCAACCTTGTCTTTTTGAATTTTAGAAGGGCGTTGTACTTGTAGAGACTCAGGGTACCTGCATTAGGCAAACTTTAATGGATCTGGGATTAAAAAATTGGAATTCAAACAATTCTTGGAATGAAGTTCGACCTGTTACAATTGCTTGGACAGTTTAGACAGAAATCAGATGCACCTATGATTCATATACCAGGTTTCACTTTCCCTGGCAAAGAGATCTTGTTAGAGGATGTTTTAGAAACAACACGTTGTCAAAAGTTCCCAATACAGTTTGAGGAGGCGATGAAAGCAACAATAGATATGGTAAGTTAGTGGACAATAGAGCCACAAATTATTGAGCCCAAATACCAGTGAGGGTCTGACAATGAAGTTATGAACATCAAGAGATGTTGATCAGAACATTATTATAGGAGAAAAACATGTGCAGATCTTCGCAATCAACCTGATATCTCCTATCCTGTTAATAATGGTATCATACAAAACTGTATGGGCTACATTTGGGATCACACATTTTACAATGAGTTTAAGAGTAAAATTTTATTGATGGATCCACCTCTCAATCCTTCAAAGAACTGTGAAAAAATGATTGAAACTATGTTTTTGAGAAGTACAACTTTGCAGGTGTCTTTATCCAAATTCAAGTTGTTCTGACATTGTATACCTAAGGGCTATTGACTAGTTTTGTTGTTGACGACACTGATGATGGTGTGACTCATGTGGTGCTTGTTGTGGATGGCTATTCCTTTCCACGTCTGACAAAACATATGAATATAGCAAGCCATCGCATTACCTCTATCTTAGTACAGTTACAACTATGTTAGTGCAGTTACAACTACAAATGTGAGTACCAGTTAGGAAATGAAACAACTATCCTGGTTAAGTATTATACATTGCCAGATAGAAGGGTGATAAAAGCTGATGCTAAACGTTTTCAAGCACCTGAATCCCTATTTACGCCAGAGCTCATAGATGTTGCAACCAATTGACAACAGTGGCAGCTAATGACGGCACATCCTGACCTTGGAAATTGTAGAGATGGAGGATATCAGTGAGCCCGTGCAGTCTTCGGAACAATTGATGTCTCAGTTAGAATCAACCCACGTCACACGCAGTGCAAACATGATGTCTCAGTGAGCCCGTGCAGTCTTCGGAACAATTGATGTCTCAGTTAGAATCAACCCACGTCACACGCAGTGCAAACATGCTTAGGTGGTTAAATCTTTATCTGATCATTCAAGCAACATTTCTCTGCACAGTTATCGAAGGGATCGACTATAGGGTGTGCTCTTGGGAGGTGGACTCGATTATTTATATCAAGCCTCACCTCCACAGCATTAATTATGGCCCTTGTTTAGAATTTGTTCTAGCAGTTCGACTTTGTTAAACTAAAACGACAAATAACAAAGGGTTTTAATAACCCAGAATGTATGCGACTCTTCCTTCAAAGATAGTTACGAAGAGTTGTCGGTGTATGCATGCTCAGAAACAATAAAAAGACATGAAAGAATGAGCTCTAAAGGGACAATTACAGTGCTAACTCGGTGTGTTTGCATGCATCGCATTTGATGGCACACCCTAAGCTATTTATGCAGTCTTCCAACAGCAGTTTAAGGATCATAGGATAGCAGTCTAAGTCAATGTTTCTATGCATGAGTCGAGGCAACACATCTTTCAGTGACAGCTCCAAATAAGCTAACTCCAACAGCGAATAGAGACTAAGGTGAATGATGAATAGGAACAACATCAAGCATCTTTTGAAGTCAAGGAATTGCACATAGAGATAAAAAAAAAAATTGTAAACTTCATAGAAAGACAGGGAATGTCAAAAACAGTTCCATAAAATATGGGATTAACTTCGGAAGGCTGGCTATAAAATTCTCGTTTTGCAAATCAGGTCGAGAAGTTTGCATGCCTTTACACAAGTCTGTTAATATTCTCTAACTCAGTGTGTTTGCATGCATCGCATTTGATGACACGCCCTAAGCTATCTATGCAGTCGTCCAACAACAGTTAAAGGATCATAGGATAGCAGTCTAAGTATGTTGTCAATGTTCCTATGCATGAGTCGAGGCGACGCATCTTTCAGTGACAGCTCCAAATAAGCCAACTCCAACAGCGAATAGAGACTAAGGTGAATGATGAATAGGAACAACATCAGGCATCTTTTGAAGTCAACAAATAGAACTTAGAGATAAAAATAATAATTGTAAACTTCATAGAAAGACACAAAGGGAATGTCACAAAAAGTTCCATAAAATATGGGATTAACTTCAGAAGGCTGACTAAGGTGAATGATGAATAGGAACAACATCAGGCATCTTTTGAAGTCAACAAATAGAACTTAGAGATAAAAATAATAATTGTAAACTTCATAGCAAGACACAAAGGGAATGTCACAAAAAGTTCCATAAAATATGGGATTAACTTCGGAAGGCTGACTAAGGTGAATGATGAATAGGAACAACATCAGGCATCTTTTGAAGTCAACAAATAGAACTTAGAGATAAAAATAATAATTGTAAACTTCATAGAAAGACACAAAGGGAATGTCACAAAAAGTTCCATAGAATATGGGATTAACTTCGGAAGGCTGGCTATAAAAATTCTCATTTTGCAAATTAGATCAAGAGATTTGCATGCCTTTACACAAGCCAAGTTACAATTCTGTTAATTTCTCTAAACAAGTGTTACCGAACAAGTAAAGATTGTATGCCTCATCAGCTTGACATCATAAGACTTTCAAAGGATATGCTGAGGAAAATATTTCAAGGATAAACATTGAGTATCCAAAGAAGTGAGGGGGAATCGCAGCCGCAACTGAAGCAAATAAGTAATTATTAGTTCCACGCAAACAGAGAATTATGGATATGACTGCACTTTAGGAGTTGTTGAAGTATTTAAAGTAAACAACATTAATAAGTTGTGATTTTCTACCACGGAGCATTAATCAAGCAGTGAGTTATCCATCAACTAGCATATCATGCAGATGCACAGCTAGGTCGCATTAGACTAGCTCAATAAGCCTATAAAGTTATGTGGAAATGCTCATTGGGGGTTGGAATCTCAGAGACCACCTATTGTATTTCCAGATTGACAGTTAATAAAGCCTTTTTGTTTCTCCACCATTGCTTTCTTGCTTTCATGTGTTTAAATACTTGGATAATATATGTTTGATTACTTCATCATGCAGGTTGTTAGGTTAATTGGCAGATTGGACAATTGGATCTCTAATCTGTGTCAATTATTGCATGATTTTAGTGAGCTACCTTAGCCCCTCAGGCCTTCAACGTGCTACACCTGTTGAATTTTGGCATTAGCATAAACTTTAAAAATTTACAGATCTACTTAGACAATTCAGCAGTATAGTAAAAACACATTCATCACATCAGCACACATGGGCACAAGATTCTTTACTGGGGAAACCTTCAAAAGACAAAAACCCCAAAAGCATTAATAGCTCATCTCGTAAATGAGATGACTTAGAAGATTCTTCAAAAAGTTCCTTAAATCCAAATCTGGATATTACCCACAGTCACTGTCAAAATTCATCAGTAAAATTCAGACTAATAAATGCAAGCCATAATTTTCCAGAAATTACAATTTTCCCAAATTAGGGCTTTATCAGAAAAATAAATTTTCTCTCTCTTGCCTGTCAAATCAGAGGCTGTTGGTTCATATCTGACTGTCACTGACGGTCAGCACTTTTCTGTTGTACAGCCGTACGGATCTGTACGGATCTGGTCAAAAACTGCCTGGATTACCTTTTTGCTACCCAATCCGTCCTTTTCTCTGCCTGGCCTGTCCTTCTCCCTGCCCGGGCTGCTGCCCACGGTCTGCTCCTGCCCAGCTGCTGCCCGTCCTCTCCTTCCTCTGCCCGTGGCCATGGCAGCCCTGTTAGGGCCTGCCTTAGGCTGCCAGAGGGTTGGTTGTGGGCCAAACCCTCACGGGTATGCCTGAGAGAGGCTGCCTAGGGTGCTTAGGGTGAGCCCGTGGGCTGAGAAGAGAAAGGGCCTAGCCCTACTATGCAGCCCGGAAAGAAAATAAGGCCAGCCCGAGAGGAGAGGGCTGCCCAAAAAAACCAGCATTGCCCGGAGGTGTACGGAGAGAAAGGGAATAGCCCGAAAAATAAGAGTAGCTGCCACAAAATTCTGAGATGAAGAAAACTGATAAAAACCCTAGTTGAGTGTTTGTTGATGATGCCCTAGGCTGAGGCAAAGATCTTCTCCAACAAAAGTAGCAGCTTCATCTGTTAGAGAAAAACTTGTGTGTGTAATAATGAAAAGACTTGATCTTCTTTTATAGCCTTCATTCACCTGTAAGTGGACAAGATTAGAAAAGATAAAAAATAATAATATTTTTAATCTTTTCCTAATTTCACTTTGACTTTTACCAAAAAGGGTCATTTTATTTTTCCTTTGACTTTTACAAGAAGTCCTTATTTATTTTGACTTTCACTTGTGGTCATTTTTTTGTTGTCAAAAAGTCTTTATTTATTTTGACTTTTGACTTTGGCCTTTTTCCAAGTGCCCTTGTGGTCCTTTTTCTATTTCAAAAGTACATCATCATAAACCAAGAGAGTTATTAATGTTTTTATCTCACACACTGTGTGACACCTAGATCTTGTACCAGAGTAACTTGACCAAGGGTAGCTAATCCTTGGAGAAGCACACCAAGCCCATAGATCAAGGGTCAGAGTGCCACACATGCCCAGACCCAGTCTAGGGCTTACAGTGTCTTCATTCTCCCAGAGAATGGCTACTCAGAACTAAGATGAGTCTACCAGTCCAAGACTGGTCTACATCGTGGTCCCAGACCAGATGTCTACTCAACACAAGGTTGAGTCTACACGGGGCAGAGCTGGGTCTATATCATGGTCCCAGACCAAATATCTACCATTCAACAGAATGGTCACTCAATGCTAGGTTGAGTCATCACCGTAGTCCCAGACCAGGTGGTTCAATTCTCCTAAGAGAAGGGCTCTCGATGCTGCTCAGAAAAATCAACACTCCCTCTCATCGAGAGAGGCATTCTCTGCCATACCAAGCTTCTCACAAAAGTACACGAACTTTGATGCTGTTAGAGGCTTGGTCAAGATATTTGTAATCTGTTCATATGTACGAATGTAGTGCAACTTCAGAGCACCTCTCTGCACTAGGTCTTTGATGAAATGATACCTCATTTCAATGTGTTTCGATCTATCATGAAACACTGGATTCTCTGAAAGCTTTATGCAACTCTGATTATCGCAATGGATGATCGTTGAGTCAAGCTTTCCCTCAAACAGATCAGATAACAACTTTCTGAACCAAATTGCTTTCTTGCAAGCATCGCTTGCAGCAATATACTCTGCCTCAGCTGTACTCTGAGCTATGGAACCCTGCTTCCTGTTGGACCAAGAGATCATTGTTGATCCCATACTGAAGCAATTACCAGAGGTACTTCTTCGGTCAACTGCATTGTCAGCCCAATCTGAATCTGAATATCCAAATAACAATACTCCACTACTGGAAGTATACCTGAGCCCATAAGTGATATTACCTCGCACATACCTCAGTACATGTTTAGCAGCTACCAAGTGTATGTGCTTTGGATCTGACATGAACTGATTCAGTGCATTCACTGTGTAGCAGATGTCGAGTCTCGTATGCACGAGATACATTAGGGAATCAATGAGTTGTTGATATAGAGTAGAGTCTACACTCTGTGAACTAGAGGCTGAATCCCGCAACTTTGTCAAGTTGGTAGTCATTGGGACGCTCATGGACTTGCAGTCCTGCATCCCAAATCTATGCAAGATATCTACTACATACTTTCCTTGCGTCAGAAAAATCTCACCTGGCTTTCGCCAGACTTCTAAGCCAAGGAAGTAATGCATCAATCTGAGATCTTTCAACTCGAATTCAAAGGTAAGCTCCCTCTTACATTGCTCTATCAAATGTTCATCACCTGCAAGAAACAAGTCATCTACATATAGAACAAGTATCAAGACATGATTATGAACAACTTTAAAGTACAAGTTAGAATCAACTGTACTTTTGGAAAACCCCAAACTATGGAGAAATCCATCCATCCTGGCATACCAGACTCTCGGAGCCTGTTTTAGTCCATACAAGGCTTTCTTCAGGTTGTTCAATATAAACTTCTTCCTCAATCTTACCATTGAGAAAGGCTATCTTTACATCCATCTGATGTAACTTCCATCTGAAGACTGCAGCAAGTGAAATGATGGTTCTAATGGTAGTGTACCTAGCAATAGGAGCAAAGCCATAGTCAATGCCTTCTTTCTTAGTGAAGCCACGAAATACAAATCTAGCTTTAAACTTCTCCACACTGCCATCTGCAGCATGCTTGATCTTATAAAGCCATCTGGAAGTCACTATTGACTTTCCTGCATGTTTGGGAACAACTTCCCAAACATCATTCTTCATGATTGACTTATACTCTTCAATCATGGCATCAACCCATCCCTGTTTACTTGTTGCATCTTCATATGATGAAGGCTTTGAACTGATAAGCCGACTCATAAGACCAGAGTACTTCTGTGGTCTTATGCTTTCTCTGAAAGTCCTTGGAGGAGCTTTATGCTTGTCAGCTTCTTGTACCATCTCTCGGTACCAAGTAGGTCTCCTTTTGGAAGGAGGAACTTCAAGTAATTCTTCTAGTGGACTCTCAATGTTCTCAGGAGCATCTGGAATTTGATCATCAAATTCCTCTTCCTCCCTCTGAATTTTTGCATCTGGAAACTCAAGTGGAGCAACTATATCTTCCGATGAAAGCTCTAGTGTTTTACGAAACATTGCTTCCTCATGGAAGATCACATCTCTACTGACCTCAATGTGCCTTTGTTTAGGTATATATACTCGATAAGCCTTCGAGCAATCACTGTACCCAACAAAGATACCCTTCTTACCAGAGGGCTCTAGCTTAGCCCTCTTTTTTTTCGCACATGAACATACATACGAGTACTGAATATCCTCATGTGATCAACTGTAGGTTTCTTCTTGGTGAAGAGTTCTTCAGTAGTCTTCTCACCCAAGATAGCATGTGGGCTTCTGTTCCAAAGTATACTGCAGTTTCGGTAGCTTCATCCCATAAAGACAAAGGAGAATCTAGATCAATGATCATGGCTTTAGTAGCCTCACGGATCGTTCTATTCTTCCTTTCTGCAACCCCATTCTGTTGGGGGTTGTAAGGCACTGTCAGCTCTTTCTTGATTCCTGCTTCTCGACAAAACTCTTCAAACTCATTAGATTCATACTAAACTCTATTATCTGATCTCAAGATACGGATGTGTCTGCCAGTCTTATTTTCAATCAGCGTCTTGAACTCTTTGAACCTGTCAAAGGTTTCACTCTTGGCCTTGAGGAAGTAAATCCAAGACTTCCGAGAGTAGTCATCAATAAACAAGACATAATATAAACACCCAATCAAGAAGGGTGAAGACATGGGCCCACAAATGTCAGAATGAATCCAATCCAAAATGCCTTTAGATCTACTCTTGCTTCTGGGAAAGGATTTCTTAGTGTTCTTACCTAGAGCACATCCTTTGCATATTCCTTCATGTTTTGGAGAAACTTTTGGCATACCTGTGACCATCACCTGCAATCCTGGGAGAGTTGTGTAGTGAAGGTGTCCAAACCTTCTATGCCAAAGTTCACAAGGATCAACTGTGTGATGTACCAAAGCATGAGTGGAAACTTTGGAGGCCTTGTAGAGGTCTCCCTCTCGAACCCCAATCTATACTGCAGAGTCTAGATCTGTGTCTTTTGCCCATAAAAAAACCTTATTGTCCATAAAGAGGACTCTATGGCCCTTGTCTTCTAAACCAGCAACAGATAAAAGATTTTTCTTTAAACCAGGAACATAAAGAATATCATCAACATGAAAAACCGTACCTGAGTCAAGTTGAAGTGAAGTTGAGCCAACTCCTTCAATCTTGTAAGTGGAGTCATCTCCAAGTTCTACCTGAGTGGTGAACTTTTTCTTTCTGTAATTGGTGAGGGTAACACGGTTACTTATCATGTGCCTGGAGGCACCATTGTCCACCAACCAAGAAGTGGAGCAAGCTGAGAAAGAACCAATTAGAGCATAAATCAAATAGTACTGTCTTCTAGGCTCATCAGTTTTATTAGCCTTGGTTTTCTTCTTCTTCTTTGGTTCTTCATCTTCTTCTTCCTCTGCTTCTGCAACAGATGCCTGAAACCTTCTCTTGGGTTTCTTCTTGTTTTTCCTGCAGTCTTTAGCATAATGTCCAACTTATGACAAGTATAACATTCAATCTTAGACTTGTCAAAAACTTACCCTAAGGTTTCTTCCCTTTCTTTTGCTAAGAAGAAGGTTTCTTGAACCTTTTGGTCTTTGCTGCAAGTGCAAGTTTATCCTGCTTGATTACCTTGTCAGTGTTCCTTGCTTCTTCTTGTATGCAATCATGCCAAAGCCTTTCAAAGGTTGGCTGATTTTCTTGTCCACAGACAACTGCCATGAAGGTTTCCCAAGAGCTTGGGAGACCATCAACCATTGTTTGCACAAGATCATCATCATCAACAGTAACACCAATAGCAAGGAATTGATCTCTTACCTGTTTGATCTTGGTGAAGAAGGAACCAACATTTTCATCTTTGCTCAGCTTCAAAGTTCGTAGCCTCTTCTTCAAGACTCTCTTTTGACTGGGAGCCTTCTTTTCATAGAGGTTTACCAACGTATCATAGCATTCTTTAGCAGTCTTCAAGGTTGTGATGTTAGGCATCAATTCTTCTTTGATAGAATCATAAATGACTCTTCTAGCCTTACCTTGCTTCCTCTTGTAGGCAAGCCTACCAGCGTTTGTAGTTGGCTCTTCTGTGACATTAAAAACAATGTCATCCAAGTCATTCTCATCTAGAATGGTTGTCAATCTGGCCTTCTAGGAATTGAAGTTTGTTGAACCATAGAGCTTCTCTTCCGGTTTGAAACCATTGATGGCCATCTCTGTCACTTGTCCAAAATGTTAGATCTGCAAATCTTATTCCAAGAGCTAGTGAAAAACAACAACAGTGTCCCTTTACTGTGTTTTCACATGCTAAGCTCTGATACCATGTTGAATTTTGGCATTAGCATAAACTTCAAAAATTTACATATCTACTTAAACAATTCAGCAGTATAGTAAAAACACATTCATCACATCAACACACATGGACACAAGATTTTTTACTCGGGAAACCTTCAAAGGACAAAAACCGCAAAAGCATTAATAGCTCATCTCGTAAAATGAGATGACTCAGAAAATTCTTCAAAAAGTTCCTTAAATCCAGATCTGGATTTTGCCCACAGTCACTGTCAAATTCATCAGTAAAATTCAGACTAATAAATGCAAGCCACAATTTTTCCAAATTAGGGCTTTCTCAGAAAAATAAATTTTCTCTCTTGCTTATCAAATCAGAGGCTGTTGGTTTAGATCTAATTGTCACTGACAGTCTATATTTTTTTGCTGTACTGTCGTACGGATCCGTACGAATCTGATCAAAACTGCCCGGCTTACCTTTTTGCTGCCCGATTTGACCTTCTGCCTTCCCAATCCGTCCTTTTCTATACCCAACCTGTCCTTCTCCCTGCCCGTCCTGCTGCCCACGATCTGCTCCTGCCCAGTTGCTGCCCATCCTCTCCTTCCTCTGCCCATGGCCACGACAGCCTTGTTAGGGTCTACCTTAGGCTGTCGAAGGGTTGGCCGTGGGCCAAACCCTCACAAGTATGCCTGGGAGAGGCTGCCCGGGGTGCCTAGGGTCTGCCCGAGGTGCCTAGGGTGAGCCCGTGGGCTGAGAAGAGAAAGGGCCTAGCCCTAGTATGCAGCCCGAAAAGAAAACAAGGCTAGCCCGAGAGGACAGGGCTACCCAAAAACTCGGCAGCCCAAAAAAACCAGCACTGCCCAGAGGTGTACGGAGAGAAAGGGAGTAGCCCGAAAAATAAGAGTAGCTGCCACAAAATTCTGAGATGAAGAAAACTGATAAAACCCTAGTTGAGGGTTTGTAGATGATGCCCAAGGCTGAGGCAAAGATCTTCTCCAACAAAAGTAGCAGCTTCACCTGTTAGAGAAAAACTTGTGTGTGTAATAACGAGAAGACTTGATCTTCTTTTATAGCCTTCATTCACGTGTAAGTGGACAAGATTAGGAAAGATAAAAAATAATAATATTTTTAATCTTTTCCAAATTTCACTTTCACTTTTACCAAAAAGGGTCCTTTTATTTTTCCTTTGACTTTTATAAGAAGTCCTTATTTATTTTGACTTTCATTCGTGGTCATTTTCTTGTAATCAAACTTAGTCTTTATTTATTTTGACTTTTGACTTTGGCCTTTTTCCAAGTGCCCCCTGTGGTCCTTTTTTTTATTTCAAAAGTACATCATCATAAACCAAGAGAGTTATTAATGCTTTTATCTCACACTGTGTGACACCTAGATCTGGTACTAGGGTAACTTGACCAAGGTTAGCTAATCCTTGAAGAAGCACACCAAGCCCATAGATCAAGGGTCAAAGTGCCACACATGCCCAGACCCAGTCTAGAGCTTACAGTGTCTTCATTCTCCCAGAGAATGGCTACTCAGAACTAAGATGAGTTTACCAATCCAAGACTGGTCTACATCGTGGTCCCGGACCAAATGTCTACTCAACACAAGGTTGAGTCTACCTAGGGCAGAGCTGGGTCTATATCATGCTCCTAGACCAGATATATACCATTCAACAGAATGGTCACTCAACACTGGGTTGAGTCTTCACCGTGGTCTCGGACCAGGTGGTCGCATTCTCCTAAGAGAAGGGCTCTCGATGCTTCTCAAAAAATAAACAACACCACCCCCTAGCTCCCTCATAATGACCAGGGTAAAGTCTTCATCCATTAGAATTTAGAACCCTTTCATTCAAAGCCACATTCTATTGGGTGGCGAGACACTTCCATCTCATAAGCCTAGTCAAATCACCCCTATTCTCCACCCCTCTTTCGGACAATCATTCTAGCCCACATTTGACCCCGTCAACCCTTGAAAGACACCGGTCTTCTCTAATCCTTCCCTTCTGGTTTCCTAGGTACAGTATAATTTTTACTTGTAAGTTTGTAACTCTTTCTCATTAAGTGAAATAACTAACAAGTGTAGGTATAGTTAGGGATACCCCCTTGGAGTTGGCATGCACCAACCCGAACAAGAGGTGCACTCGTCAAGGTGACAGTGGGTGTAGCATCTACAAGTTGCATTGGTTCTTCATTGAGGAAGCAATGCAGGCTCGAGTGTAAACACCTCCTCACAATGAGATTGCACAGTAATGAAATGGAATGACAAAGTAGTGAAATGGAATGAGAGAGTGAGAAAAGAAATGTCTTCTTAAAAGCTTCTAATCTCTCCAACCCTGCATTTCCCTCAAAAAATTTCCCTCCAAATCGAAGTTGACTAGTCAAACAAGCCTCACATGTGAAATTTGTCTTGAGGTAGGACTAGTCTCTAGCAAGTACGACAAGTTTGGCGAGTTTTGGGATCAGTATGGCGGGTGGAGAGTAGTCAGTAAGTCTCTGGTGAGTACACTGGTAAAGACTCTTTCCTCATGCAAATTCTGGCACAATTTCCAGCTAACTTATGGCTGTAGTAGCATGCCATTTGCAGCTGTTTTAGACCCTTATCAAAACAACCCTCTAAGAAGCCCATTTGACTCCATTTCCACAATCTGGAATTTCTTTCAACCACCAAAAATTCATAAAAATCATCATTGTACTTTTTGTTTTACAATCTGAAATTTACAGCAAACTTTATTATTTCAAAATTTTCCCCAAGTCTAGGAAATCCCTAAAGAAAGAGAAAGTGTTGTTGTGGTGGCAGTGAACAGCCTTTTGTAAGTTCCCCTTAGGGCCTCACATTTATGGTTAGGACTTTTACATCTTAAGTAAGAACCAAGGAGGTAACACACCATATGAAGCAGGTGACTTTCTTACAGCGGTTTCATTAAGTCATCAAGAAAAAAGGCAAAGACAACAAGGCAGTTGATTGCTTAAGCAGACCACCTATATCTCTTGCAGCTGTTCTTGACACTAAGAGTTGTAATACAGGAGAATGGACAAAGATGTACATCAATAACACAGAGTTAGCAGCCATCCACACTGTTCTCCAGCATGGATGCAACGACACCTCAATAAGACCTATTGTAGATATGGTTGATAAGTTGTGTGTACTTGTAGGGAAACCCAGAGACCTGTTGATTTGTTAATGTCATTTTTCTAAGTCAACTAGACATTTGGAGTGACAAAGGTAATAGCCTTATTGCAGCAACATCTCTACTAGCCTCGCTTGATACAAGATGTTGAATGCTTCCTCATATCTTGTGTTTCCTGTTCCATTTCTAAGCCAGCTAGTCGCTATTTGGGTATGTATAGTTACACCAATGCCTACTCCTTCTAGACCTTGTGAATCTGTTCCTTCTAGCTTCTACACCAATGCCTACTCCTTCTAGACCTTGTGAATCTGTTCCTTCTAGCTTCTACACCAATGCCCATTCCATTTCTAAGCCAGCTAGCTGCTATCTGCTTCAGTTAGTTTTTCTCTCGGGATGCCCAAGCACCAACGTCGTTGTCTATTAGTTTTTGTTGTTTGTGTCTCTAAAATGGGCTATCATGATCCCTTGTAAGAAAACTACCACAAAGTTTGGCATAGCTTGTCTGTACTTCATCCATGTATGGTCCCATTTCAGTTTACCATCTTCAGTAGTGTCTGATCATGACTCTGGACTTCTCAGTCATTTATGGAATGCACTATGGTCAATGCTTGACACCAAACATGACCACTCTATTGCTTTCCATCCTCAGACCAATGGGCAAATAAACGCAATGAACGGAAAACCTCAGTTCATCTGTTGTGTATGTATAACCATGCACACCCCCACCCCTTGGATGAAAGCATTCCTTTCATTGATCATACTTATAGAAACCCTAGCATAGTCCCACCAAAGTTCAAACATAGTAATAACTAAATGTGTTCTCTTGAATTAATATATTTCTTTTATGTTAAATTTTCTGGAGTTGAACTATATGAAAATTAAGAATGAACTATATAAGATCTTCTCAAGGTAGAAATCTCTAGACTACACAACATGTCATTGCTTTAGTATGAACCCTTGACCTATGGCCTTATTTACAACATGTCAATTTTCTTCTTTTCATTTTTGAATTAGCATGAACCTTTGACCTATGACCTTATTTACTCCATTGCTAGTACACTCATATCCCTATCCTTATGTCGTGTAGAGCATTATGATGGTGCGTCGTTTAGCCAATTCTCCATATGATATGAATGTGATATTTTTATCTTATTTCAAGCTTTTTTATTAGTATAAACCATAAAACATAAACAACATATCCAAGGGAACTCATTGGTGTCTAGAGATAGTATTATGGCATAGAGTGCAATATTGCATGTCATCGCAGTCACACCTAAGTTGCACTAAAACATGAGCTCACTTATTTATACTTGAGTGCTTAATTAATCCTCTTAAAAAATGGTTGATTATGTTAAATTTGAATATCCAAGTCGGTTGCAAATCATAGACAATCCTGTGAATTTAGGCTCTTTGTGAGCCAGTCGATTAGTCACTTTTTGAACCAGTGGGTTGGTAAATCAACTCTGATTTGCCTAGTTGATTGTCTCGCCAATGAGTGGACCAACCCAAATACAGCATAGTTGAGTCTCTAGCTTACATCAAAATTGTGTTTAATCACAAATTTCAACACTTTTCTAGAGGTGCAATCAACATAATATTTGTTAGATGGTAACATTTGGATATATCCATCAAGTAATTATAGGGTTTGAAATCGATGTTTAGAAGTAGTCGACATGTTCTTCTTTAAATGCTTGCTAGTGGGTGAGTTATCTATGGCACTTGAGATAGAAGAATATTGTTTAAGACTATATTTGAGTTTGCTAATTTTAATTGTTATAAATGACATGACTACCTTTAAATCTAATTGATGAATGGTAATCTAAAGTATGTATGCCTCGTGGCCTTTTATATATATGTGTGTGTGTGTGTCTGTTGTCATCTCCTTGTCGTATCATATCCAACATTTTTCAAAATTTGTCGTATTTGCTTCCCTCCCCGTATCTGTTTCAGTGCAACTTAGATCCCAAGCTTTTGCTCAATCCGTTCACGAATCTCGTCAATCTCCTCAATTGTGAGGATTCTCTTGCCCGACATCAGAATCTCCAACAACTTATCTCGGCCTGTTGGCCCTTCTATTCCATGTGCCTTCTCCAGCGCGTCTAGCTTTAGCATCATCGTCCTCAGTGCGTCGCAAATCTTCCTCAAGGTCATCTCCTCTCTCGACCTTGGCACTTCAGCACTCCTACACTATGCAGTCTTCTTCTGGACTCCTCGACTGAGTCCTTCCCTCTGCTTCTCTTCAGCAGCTCTGCTTGACCTTGCTGCTGAAACAGTTTCCTTCCTTCCAGACTTCAATTGGGTTTCTTTTATTTTCTCCAGCAAGCACTCAACCAAACGGTCCATTGCTGGAGTTACCCATTGCTTTCAATCTCAAGCCCGATCGCTGGTTGACTCTACACGACGTACCTGTCAGAGTCACCTGGGTATTTACTTCGACTTCCTGCAACTCTACCCACAACCACAGTTGTGGAGCTACAGCTCTATTCAACTTTCTCAGGATGCTCTGCCTTCCAATCCTGGCTATGGACAACTCTACCCCACGAAGCCATGCCTCTCTTACATAGCTCTACACAACCGCAACTGGAACTGCTCTTCCTTGTTCGGTCGCAATCGAATTCCTCACGCCACCTATGGCCTTATTTACTCCATTGCTAGTACACTCATATCCCTATCCTTATGTCGTGTAGAGAACTATGATGGTGCGTCGTTTAGCCAGTTCTCCATATGATATGCATGCGATATTTTAATCTTATTTCAAGCATTTTTATTAATATAAACCATAAAATGTAAACAACATATCCAAAGGAACTCGTTGGTGTCTAGAGATAGTATTATGGCATAGAGTGCAATATTGCATGTCATCGCAGTCACATCTAAGTTGCACTAAAACATGAGCTCACTTATTTATACTTGAGTGCTTAATTAATCCCCTTAAAACATGGTTGATTATGTCAAATTTGAATATCCAAGTCGATTGCAAATCATAGACAATCCTGTGAATTTAGGCCCTTTATGAGCTAGTTGGTTTGTCACTTTTTGAACCAGTCAATTGGTAAATCGACTCTGACTTGCCTAGTTGACTGTCTCATCAATGAGTGGACCAACCCAAATACAACATAGTTAAGTCTCTGGTTTACATCAAAAATTGTGTTTAATCACAAATTTCAACACTTTTCTAGAGGTGCAAATCAACATAATATTTGTTAGATGGTAACATTTGGATATATCCATCAAGTAATTTTAGGGTTTGAAATCGATGTTTAGAAGTAGTTGACATGTTCTTGTTTAAATGCTTGCTAGTGGGTGACTTATCTATGGCACTTGAGATAAAAAAATATTGTTTAAGTCTNAAACGACAATAGACTTATATATATATATATATATATATATATATATATATATATATTTGAAAAATGTCAGATACGATACGACAAGGAAACGACAATAGACTTATATATATAAACATTGTATATAAACATGATACGTGTATTCCTCTGCATGATGGTTGATTTGGGTTGATCATGATAGAGATAATATTGTAATGTTATCATGATACAAATTCCTTGCAAGTTTGTTGATGGCTGATTTTTGGGCTTCTCATCATTCCTTGGTAAATTAGGTATAATGCTTATAAAATGATGTATTGTAAAATCTACTATGATTCCTGTATCCATTCTAGATAAATATGAGATGCGAGCTAGTAGTGATTCCGCCGGGATATAAAATATGGTATATAATCTACTTCCTATGAATGTTGTATTAAGGTGATGTGGATCCTGGTCAAATGGCTATCCCACCTAAAGTATAAACCCCAGTTTTGTATCGTTTAGGTACTATGACCAACAAGCTTCAATTTAGAAAGTTGTCAATAGCAAAAGATGGGTTTTTACGCGCTTCATGGATGTGACTAAAGATCAGTAGCAGGAGTTACAGGTGGTCCAGGTTAAGGAGTAGTCGCACCAGTAGCAGCATCATAGGGAGTATCTTAGCTAAGTTGTTTATATATATATATATATATATAAGTCTATTGTCGTTTCCTTGTCGTATCGTATCCGACATTTTTCAAAATTTGTCGTATTTGTTTCCCTCCCCGCATCTGTTTCAGTGCAACTTAGATCCCAAGCCTTCTCTCAATCCGTTCACGTATATATATATATATATATATAAGTCTATTGTCGTTTCCTTGCCGTATCGTATCCGATATTTTTCAAAATTTGTCGTATTTGTTTCCCTCCCCGCATATGTTTCAGTGCAACTTAGATCCCAAGCCTTCTCTCAATCCGTTCACGGATCTCGTCAATCTCCTCGATTGTGAGGATTCTCTTCCCCGACATCAGGATCTCCAACAACTTATCTTGGCCCGTTGGCCCTTCTATCCCACGTGCCTTCTCTAGCGTGTATATCTTTAGCATTGTCGTCCTCAGTGCGTCGCAAATATTTCTCAAGGTCGTCTCCTCTCTCGATCTTGGCACTTCAGCACTCCTACACCGTGCATTCTTCTTTTGAACTCCTCGACTGAGTCCTTCCCTTTGCTTCTCTTCAGCAGCTCTGCTTGACCTTAATGCTGGAACAATTTCCTTCCTTCCAGACTTCAATTGGGTTTTTATTATTTTCTCCAACAAGTACTCAACCAAACAGTCCATTGCTGGAGTTACCCATTGCTTTCAATCTCAAGCTCGATCGTCAATTGACTCTACCAGACGTACCTATCGGAGTCACCTGGTTCTTTACTTTGACTACCTCCAACTCTACCCACAACCACAGTTGTGGAGCTACAACTCTCTTCAACTTTCTCAAGATGCTCTACCTTCCAATCTTGGCTATGGACAACTCTACCCCACCTCCTGTGGGAGCTATGCCTCTCTTACATAGCTCTACCCAACTGCAACTGGAACCGTTCTTCCTTGTTCGGTCGCAACCAAATTCCTCACACATGATAATTCATGCTCTGATACCAACGGATGCAAACGGGCTTGGCCATCGACCTTTTAGAGTCACACAGCTCTGATACCAATCGAATCCTATGCAAACAACCATGGCCTGCCAAATCACAATGCACACAACAAAACAACATACACAAGGATGCCAAGAAGTATGGCTTTAATTAAATGGTAAATAAATTACATGTTTGTTTACAACTAAGGGTGAAGTCCCTGGTGGCTCAGTCTACCTTTTAGAGTCACACAGCTTTGATACCAATTGAATCCTATGCAAACAACCACGGCCTGCCAAATCACAATGCACACAACAAAACAACATACATAGGTATGCCAAGAAGTATGGCTTTCAATTAAATGGTAAATAAATTTCGTGTTTGTTTACAACTAAGGGTGAAGTCCTGGGTGGCTCAGTCACCTGGTTCTTTACTTCGACTGCCTCCAACTCTACCCACAACCACAGTTCTGGAGCTACAGCTCTCTTCAACTTTCTCCGAATGCTCTGCCTTCCAATCCTAGCTATGGACAACTCTACCCCACCTCCTGTGGGAGTTATGCCTCTCTTACATAGCTCTACCCAACCGCAACTGGAGTAGTTCTTCCTTGTTCAGTCGCAACCGAATTCCTCACGCAAGATACTTCCTGCTCTGATACCAACGGATGCAAACATGCTTGACCGTCGACCTTTTAGAGTCACACAGCTCTGATACCAATTGAATCCTATGCAAACAACCACGGCCTGCCAAATCACAATGCACACAAAGAAACAACATACACAGGTATGCCAAGAAGTATGGCCTTCAGTTAAATAGTAAATAAATTACATGTTTGTTTACAACTAAGGGTAAAGTCCTTGGTGGCTCAATCAACCCTATACATTACAACATAGCCCAATGGTTGTACATGGTTCATCTCCAGCTCAAAGGAGGAATACCAATACAATTCTAAGGGTTTGATCCCCTTCTCTCTAGCCTCAATGGCTATTTATACAGTTCATCCACCTGCCCGAGTGGCTTCTAGAAGCTTCCAGCTTCCTCTGGAATTACCCTCAACACGTAGTGCCATCTAGCATCCTCAACTACCGCCATGACTGCCCTACAATTATGTCACCAATCTTTGTTGCGTCCTAGACACACCCCAACCTTTTGCATTCTTGGAATTCGACATTCTCGAAGTTCCTATCGGTCGGCTCTCCTCAATCACCTAGTACGACGTCCTGTTCCACATTCTTCTGTCGACATTCCCCAGACCATCTTCACTTTAGAATCTTGTTTCAAATTCAGCCTTCTCCTATGCCTTCGTCGCCCATCATCAACCACGGCTAGGTCTGCATTCCTACAACGCTTCCTCCTCCGTATCAACCTTTTACTCGTCGACCTCCTCATTTGCACAACCAATCGCAACTGGTCTCTGCTTCAACTATTATTCAATCGGTTCATCCATGTCGACTTCTCTGGCTCGACTTCTTCTCTTTTCGTCTATCGACATTCCCATCGACCGGACTTCACTCTGCTCTGTTGACTTGTAGCTTGCCATCTTCTCTGATTGTACTCAGTTGCCTTCACGTTGACTCCTTGCTCGACTGGCTCTTTGACTAGCTTCTCACCTTTGCCTTAACTTGGAATTCCCTTCAAGTATGCCCATGGTCTAGCCCCCATCCTTGCGACTGGCCTAGTCTTCCGACTAATTCCAATTCTGCCACGACTTGGCTCTCTGCCCCAAGTCTACTTCTGGTCATCTCAGAAGATCTTCACCCTTAGTTGTAAACTACCCCTTTCCTTCACACAGAAGATCTTCGACCCTTCCCCTACAACCACAATTGTTCATCCTCTTTCTACCTAGTCTCCAACTCAGCCAATTACATTGTCGGCTCACTCAGTCCTCCGACATACTTGTATCTACAACCCGATCAGTCCCTGTCGACCATCTACGTCAACTACTCAGTCCTCTGACTGATCCTTCCTCAACTGCAATTGCACAACCGTTCGCCACCACTTCTGGCCTGCCACTCAACCAATTTTTCATCGATCATCTCTATCGACAGTTCTCTTTGACCCGATAGCATGGGCTCACACAGTACCCATTTCTTCTCCCTTGAAGATCATCATCAACCTTCCAAGTCAGCTCCCTCATCGCCTATCTTCATCAGTCAGTCTTGGGTTGGATGCCCCTGCATCACCAGCCCACTGCAGCCCTACAAGGCTTGTTTATTGAAAGCTGAGTTTTGCTAGGGTTACTCTAGCAAAGGTATTTGCACTATCTAGGGGCTGTATTTGCACCCAGCAGCCCTGCTAGGGCTTATACCAGACCATTGCAACAGCCGGCAGCCCCACAAGGACTTATACTCATGCACCAAGCTCTGCTAAGCTTCAACCAGCCAACGGCAGACATTCAAACAGTCAACGGCATACTCTGCTTCGTCAATGACAGTCTCAATTTTTCTCTAACAGCAGTTGATTAGGGGTTGACTGGTTAATGGCAGCAGTCTTCTTGTTCATGGCTAATATCATCATACACAGGCATCATATTTATTAATCTTATCTTGGTATGTATGCCCTAATGGCAATTTGATTTTGATGTACAAAGTCTGTTCTATATCTGCTCATGTAAAGACTCGATCATCTCATATTAAGGAACATTATTCTTGCTGGGGTTTTCATTCCTTGCAAAGTTTTTCCCCAGGGTAAAATTTTTGTGTCTCTGTGGATGTTTGTTTCTTCTTTACTGTCACCGCTGGCACATTAACTTTTCTTAAAATTTTTGTGTCTCTGTGGATGATTGTTTCTTCTTTGCTGTCACTGCTCGCACATTAATTTTTCTTACTGCTACAACTGATATATTATATGCCTACTGCTATATTATGATAAAAGTCTGCTAGAAATTTAAAAGATGACTGTTAGTGCTATCAAATCAGATCTGCTTTGTTAAAATTTTAAATATAGCTCTCCTACAGATTGGTTGATCAGACATTGTGATTGTCCTTCTTGTGTCTTACCAATGCAGACATTAAATTATGAATAATAATAAAGAAAATGCAGTCCCAAGACTCCTAGGATATGTTTATCATAGGTGGGAGAATAGGAAGGTATGCATCGACATATACCTACAAATTTAACTGTAAGAAATAAATATTGATTGTCTTATTAGTTTTGAATTTTGCTTAGTGTTGTGCCTCATAATATCTGCTCATGTAAAAACTCAATCATCTCATATTAAGAAACATTATTTTTGCTGGGGTTTTCATTCCTTGCAAAGGTTTTCCCCAGGGTAAAATTTCTGTCTCTGTGGATGATCGTTCTTCTTTACTGTCACTGCTGGTACATTAATTTTTCTTACTGCTACAGCTGAGTTTTCATTCCTTGCAAAGATTTTCCCCAGGGTAAAATTTCTGTCTCTGTGGATGATCGTTTCTTCTTTAGTGTCACTGGTGGTACATTAATTTTTCTTACTGCTACAGCTGATATATTGCATGTCTACTGCTATATCATGATAAAAGTCTGCTAGAAATTTAAAAGGTGACTGTTAGTGCTATCAAATCAGATTTGCTATGTTTAAATTTAACATATAGCTCTCATACAAATTGGTTGATCAGACATTGTGATGGTCCTTTCTTGTGTCTTACCAATGCAGACATTAAATTATGATTAATAATAAAGAAAGTGCAGTCCCAAGACTCCTAGGATATGTTTATCATAGGTGGGAGAATAGGAAGGTATGCATCGACATATACCTATAAATTTAATTGCAAGAAATAAATGTTGATTGTCTTATAAGTTTTGAATTTTGCTTAGTGTTGCGCCTCATAATATCTGCAACGTTCCCAGTCGGGTCTTACAGAGCAAGGGGTTAAAAAAAATTGATGTAAAGGCCAAGTTTGAAGCGTAGACCGTTAATTTGGGGCTAAATACCCCTAATCATGTCATGGATGGTCCACTTGATTTCCACTTCCATGAGGTGCTCGCCCTATAGGGGTTGGTGTCCTTGGGGGCCAATCACTTGGATGCATGACTACACTCATTTGTTTGCCATGTAAGAGGTAATAACACTTTGTAAAGAGCTTTGTATCCTATCTAGCACACCTTATTTGCTCACTTGGACCTATTTTACCCCTTCTCTAGGTTGTGTTACACACAAATTGTACTTCCTTATTGAAGAAGCCTACAAGGATAATGAAGGAGGACGTTGAGGGCACACAGCTGTTGACGTCTTCTTTTTGGCACACCTAGCACTTGGTGTAGCCTAATTGCATTTTTATTCCTACTTATATGTCTT
Organism: Pseudotsuga menziesii; assembly: GCA_001517045.1. Taxonomy (NCBI): domain Eukaryota; kingdom Viridiplantae; phylum Streptophyta; class Pinopsida; order Pinales; family Pinaceae; genus Pseudotsuga; species Pseudotsuga menziesii. The sequence continues at coordinate 279,481 of LPNX010325073.1, read as the reverse complement.
TTAGAGATATTTTATTGTTATTTTGAGTGGTTTAGGCCCCAAAGTTGTGGGTGAAGAAGCCAAATGTTATATTTTTACATTATCTTGTAGGCTCATAACTTAAAATTAGGTGAGGCTAGTCTTATATAAATAGATCCTCCCTCTCATTGTAAAAACATAACGAGATATGGGTTAATTGTGGGGTCTTTTCTATTTCTCTTGGTTTATTGGAGCTCTTGATGCTATGTGCACCTCCCCTTGGATGATCTTTCTTGCTTAAAGGTAAATTTGATGAAGTTCTCAGGTTTCCTTTACACATGCTATTGGTTGATGCTAAAGAATGGTTGTAATAACTCAAACACGAAGGTCACCTAAGGCGTTATCTTGCTCATCTTCATTAAATGTTGGTAAGTCATACTTCTAACCTAGTTTAAAAGTGCTTTTATGGTGCTTTATCCTAAAGTGTTAGGTTTCTTGCTCGTATTTTGTTAACCTTTACATGAGGAGACCTTCCTTTCATAGGAGCTCTCCATTGTTATTGGGGCTTGGACTTCTTCGCTTGCCCTAATTAAGCTCTTCTACCTAACTCTTGTGGTTGTTAATTGATGCCCTAATTGCAAGTATTGAAAGCTATTCTAAGAAAATAACGTTGGTATCGATCTCTCAATGCCCTAGGGATTGAGACAAGAGTCATATGCCCTATCTTTCCAACAAATCTATCTTTCTTTTATCAATTTACATGCCTTTTATTTTACATGCATTTTTATATATTGAAAAACCCTAAAAATACCATATTGCTAGAATAACCCTAAAAATGTAAATAAATTCAAAACTCCAAAAATGGTCATGAGTTTGTAATTCTAGTCCACCCATCAAATTCGCCCTAGTGGATTTATCCACAGATCTCAAAAGGTGTCCTCATTTGCCTTGGTGCATTGGGAAACAAGGATTTGCTCAAATTAGGGTTTTTGAAGGTTTTTTGTCAATTCTAATTAGATAATCAAGTACGCCTAGTTCACTTGATCTTCTCCCCTTCCGCACTTTTCTGAGGTGGTGCCTTGAGAATTGTGAAACCCTACCTTGGGACTCATGAAGTGTATTAAATTGGTGATATCTATTGATGTTGACGGGTAGATTGAATTAAGTCTTTTTATGTGATTTATGTGTCTTTAAGGCTTGTAGAAGGGTATTTGCAAGTGTGCTGGTGTCTACAAGTGTTCTTCCTCTCCCCTGGATTTAGGAGTTACCCAAGGAAGTTGAGGAGTTAATTCGTGGTGACATTCGGTCTAACCCCTCTTGTATGCTTACCAGCACTAGCACCAATAGAGCATATTAGTTTGCTTTGAAAGAACTGCTAGTTTGAGCGGTAACACTTAGTATTGTGAAACGTACAATGCAGTTTTGTGGGAAGTTCTGGAAGTTATTCTACATCCTTAAAATGTCGCAAAGACTTGAAGAAATCCTAAGAATGGGAAGTGAAAAACTTAATAAGTTTAAGAAAAAAGAAGACTTGCTTGAAAACAAAGTTCCTTGGAAAATAAATAATAATAAGCAGGATCTATAACTTGTTACCTGATAAAAATCATAGAGAACTTAGAAATTTCATTTCCAAATTAACCAATTGTAGAAACAACCTGATCAATCAAACTCATTATTTTAATTTTATAGGTATGAGACACCAAAAAGTTGGTCTCAACAGATAGCAATCATTATCATCATCATCATTTTTATGTATGCTGAAAAACAAGTACAATACAGTAACATAATCAATGATTGAAATTGTGTTAATAATGGAACGTTCTTAGTTCAAACATAAAACATTTCATATCTACGAGATGTAGAACAGTTGGTGGCTGGGTATGGTTAAGACGCCCCCTAAGCTGAAAGGTCACTGGTTCTAATCCCGTCGGATACCAAAAAAATCTAGCCATGTTAAGGGTTGGTGCGGTTCAGGCCGGGTGCGATCCCCGGGTGATTTTGGCGGCTTAGATGCCCCTGGTTCGTGGTTTCTTAGCCAATGGCAACCCTGCTAGTCAGAGGGCTTCCACCACTTTGCCAACAAAATAAAACATAAAACATTTCCTAAATCGTTTCTCCTTGGATCACTTTAGAGGCTTCCAGTCAATTCATAGCAGGGATGCATTATCAAGATTCAATACCATAAGCCGACGGTTGTTTTGCACATATATCCAGAACATGAGTCATCGATAGGAGCTTTAATTAAGGAATACCATTCACAAATACAATGACCAAACAAAAGGGACCACGTGAAGAACACGGGAAGGAAAGAAACAAAAGCATGGAACTGAAAATGGACAGCAAGGTCTGAAACGTGGCATCCTCTGAATGAATCACTGCACATAGGGATCGAAGACTTTGTACGGTTATACCATTTTTGTAACCAAACTCTTTCGAGTTAACCGAAGACTTTAAATGCACCATACTCTGATTTGTGTTCAGAATTCACCAATCCACAGCCTCGGGTAAAAGCTTTAAACGTATATATATTAAACACTGGTTAATTTTCCAAGTAATCAAGAATCCTGCCAGATAGAAGTGCAATGTTGCTCTTTAAACAATTTCCCAGACCTGCTAAAAATAATAGATATCTTAAAATGTCCAAGGGGTTTTTCCCAGACCTGCTAAAAATAATAGATATCTTAAAATGTCCAAGGGGTTACCTCAACTCATTGTTGGTTGGGCATCTGGCTAGTTCCATGCCAGCAGGTGCCTGGTTTGAATCCGGAGTTTACAAAGGATGTCATCCACAAATGTGGTGAAGCATCCCTGTGAACCGAAGGATGGAAAATAAAACAGATACTTGAAAGAATGTCTGAACAGAATATGTAAGATAGTAGCTTTCCCATGTGTAACTTTATGTGAAGCTTAAAATTAGCTTTTAGCTCCCCTCTCTTCCTCTTCTTTGTGTTTAGTCACTATTGCACCCATTAATCCAAGTGTGCACATAACAGCTAGAGCTTGAAAGAATGCGGTCAAATATTTTCTCTCTATGGCATTTCTGTTCTTCAGTGTTGTCAAATCTCTCCAATCGCATCCTTGCTTTTCTTGCTTTTTGTATCCCTTTTCTTGTTTACTTGAGCATCGTTTGATTTTTTCTTATCCGCCTTGGACACTACGTTAGAAACTGTGAATCCAGTGTCTTCAAAGATCCGTGCTCTGTCGAGGATCAAAGCACTCCGTTCCTTTACATCCACACCATCATAAGTCCTCACAGCCAAAGTTGCATCACCTTTCAGGCCGAATGACAACCAACCGAGACCTGCAGTAGCAATATCCATAGAATTGAAATCCCAACTGTTTCCTGATACTTTGAATTCCCTTCGTCTCCATTCACCAAGCTCAGAGAGTCTTTCCACCCCAATAGGAGGCTGCAACTGTAGTCCAATGTGGTTCTCTCTTATCACTTCCGCATTCTCAACCTTCCCCATATGCAAGGGAATAAACGGAGAGGCCCAGACAGTCACATAGATTGACTGCACAGAAGACTCTTCGATGTCAATCCTCGTTAATCCGCCAACATGTAGACATTGACCCACAGTCAACCTGTAGCTCCTGGGTTTAAGCTCCTTCTTGATCTGAACCATCTTCTGTTCTTCTCTGTTCAACCGTGTTGATATCTGATATGGATGCAGAAGGCCCGGTGTGTCATAGAATTTGGCCTTGTCGGGAAGAATCCCTTCGATCCTCAGAATCCCCAATGTAGTGCCTGGAACCGGAGCTTCAGTGAGCTGGGTAACCTTCCCTCCAACGTGCTTCCCAATCGCATTAATCAAAGTCGATTTGCCCACATTCTGCGCACCGATCACCCACACATTCCCCCGAGGACCGGCCAGCTGCTTGATATGCTCGGCCAAGTTCTGAATACCCAAGCCTTTGTGGGAACTGACAAGATGGACTCCGTGTAACTTGTCTGCCCCACCGAACCTGGCCTGCCGGCGAACCCAGTTCTCCAATCTCTGTGGCGTAACCTGAGTAGGAAGAAGATCGAGCTTCGTGGCAACAAGCACTTAACGGGGAACGTTCCCAGACTTGCCTTCCTTCCAGACATGTGCCCCTTCTTCCATCGCACGCGACACCAGCGCCGCCACACGCCGAGGAAAAGAACCGTCAAAGTCCACGGTATCGACCACCATCACTACAGTCGATCTACTGCCGGTTGTTTTCATCAGCCTGGCTCCCACTGTAACTTCAAAATCAAAATCAGGCAGCAAATTTTCTACGCTCTCATCCTTCACTCTTCCATAGTTGCGCAAGGAATGGCACCGGGCACAAACCACCGGCGTTTCAGCTTTCTTAGGGTTTACATTATTTTTACCCTCTTGAAATAAATCGGGGCCCTGTTCAGATTCGTAGACCTTAATTCCTCTTTCATCGTCTGGATTAAGCCAGATTTCATCTCCTAGATTCTCTCCTTTGACATCAACCCACACCCTTTTCTTTCTAACTTTCTCTGAGGGTAAAGTGAAGAATCCGGGCACCTTCGGCTGCTCGTTCTGCATGTAAACACCGCATCCCGGGCAGACTAAACGCTCGGAATCACTTTCGCGACCCTCGCTTCGGCCCCGTGGCCCCGATTTTTGCAGTTGATTTCCCACGCTAATGTTTTCGGGGGATTTTGTTGATGATGTAAGATCTTTAATGGCAGACGCATCAGAGGAAAAGCCTCGTATTATTCTAGATTGACAGAAGGAAAATGTGTCATACCCTGAGTTCTTGTGAATACCCGCGGCCTCCGCATTGCCGATTCTTTCATGCTTCAAATGAGAACAGCATTTTCTGGTCCGAGATGCAGCGAGCAGCTTGCCATTGAGCTTTGCAACCCTTTTCAACATGATCGTCTGGAGTTGATATTACAGGATCACGATGCTGCCATGGCACGAAGGTTAGGGCTAGAACTCTAACATGCTACTCACGGAATCAAAATGCGATGGTTCGAATGAAAGATATTAATCCTCGAAAGTTTTTTTTGGTCCCGCGAGCAACTTGAACAACGAACAATGACAATGAAATTGGAGTGTTTGGGTTCCTTGCCCTATTTATTGAACTTCTTGGGTTTTATTTAACTCCAAAGGGCATAATACATTACCTATTTAACTTTATTTAACTTTATTTTTTAAATAGTTGTTTTTTTTCATATTCATGTGAATCAAAGGTAACTGTTACAAAAATAATGATATAAAGATATTATGCCAAAACATAAAACTCCATACAAGATGAGTACTAAAGGCTATACAAAACTCAATACCAGCGAAGCAAAAGAGAGCAAGGGAGTAAAGGCTATGCAAAACTCAATACCAGCGAAGCAAAAGAGAGCAAGGGAGCTTTGTTGATGGGGCGACAAGAGAAGCACATCTAATCATCACGATGATCAACCACTCATGTCCATATAGAAAAAACATCAAGAACCCAGCCAACTTATCCAAGGAGGCACTCTGGGGAGTGACTAATACAACAAACCGATCTGTCATTAAAGAGGACAGAGGAAATCCATGGATATCCAAGTATGAAAAGTGGCTATGAAGCCCATACTTCCACACAAAACATCAAAAAAACCTTAAGGATACGTTCAAATCCAAAACATTGAAGCTCTTAGAAGAGTTGAATCTCACCTCCCCCAATAATAAATCCTTCATGATATTCAATGAAGGATAAAAGCCCCGAGGCCATAGAGAGTGCCTCCTTGGATAAACAGTCTGCCTTCTTGTTGTGTTCCCTATATACATGTTGGAAGTCAATAGAAAGAAAAGTGGCTTTCAGCTCCGTAATGCTTTCACACCAGTAATCTAGATCAATAGCAAAAGAGGGCAGCCTTTTCCTTAGCCTAGTTAATAACTACCAAAGAGTCACCACATACATGAAGAGAGGGAAGACCAATGGTTGATGCAAAATACAATAATGCCCACATTGCGAGCAGTTCTACCCTGGAATTTGTGCTTTGTCTGCAACCCATTTTTATACTAAAAGAATGAAACTGATTGAGCCCAAGAAAAATGTCAACACCACCATTCTTCATAACAGTCACCCCATTAAAATAACCATAGGGAAACTTTGGATCTAGGGCAAGACCAACAGTCCTAGGCTTCATTTGTTTGCAGTGCACAGGAAAATATATGAGTTGATCGGAGATCCTATTGCAGATAGCAGCAATATTATATTGTCAGTCCTCAAAAATACAGAAGTTGTGTGATAGCCAAATATTCCAAATATAAAACAAAGGCAGATAGAGACAAGCTCGATCCTGTTGAAACCAACGCATAAGATTTTCCAAAAGTGTAGAGTGATTCCACTGGAGGATCAATCTATGTTTCCAAAAGAGCATGTCAATAATATTTCGCGCAAGGGGACACCCCACAAAGATATGGTTGACATAATCCTCATTTTCTTTGCAAAAACAACACCTGCTAGGATCGGACCAACCCCTTTTTTGTAAGTTTTCCCAAGTATTAACATGGTTCTCCATACAGAGCCAAAGGAAACACTTAATTTTTAGTGGAATAATACAATTCCAAACTAGTGAATGTGTTTTGATAGGAGAAGTAGGCATATTTGTAGAAACAATGAGATCATAAGCTAACCTGGTCGTAACTTCGTCATTTTCCTTATTGTACATCCATAGCAGAGTGTCATTATTCTCATTAAGTCTAATCCCCCATGTAGTAAACCTTTGATGTAACAAGTCCATTATAACTACCTCATCACCTATTTAACGCATCATTAATGTGTGTGTAACACCCCAAAAATTTAAAATTTTCTTTATGACATTAAATGTTTAAGTCATAGCCTACAATGCTAGTTTAGCAACTAACTTTAGTTTAAATAACCGATAGACTATAATCAAGTCGAAAAGAGAAAACTAGGAATTAATATTCTCGACTAACTGTAACTAAAGATTTACAGAATTACTTACTAACTTTTAAAACACATGTTACTGACTGAAATCAATATGTAAAGGATTTTCAGTCTTGAAAATTAATGAGTTAGAAACTTAATGAAGTCGGATCAATTGTTTATTTTTCCGCATGTGTGGTGATTCTGATAGTTGTTTTTCTTGTCTTACTGAAGGGGCTTGAGGTTTTTCTGAGGCTTACTTAGATTTCTCAAGCTAATGCATAGTTTATGCTTGTACAGGTCTTTACAGGTGAAATCTACTTCCAGGTTACGATGTAATATAATTAAATATTGGAAGACCAAACAAGTAAGATAGAAAGGTTTTTTAATCTCTATTTAATGTATCAATTATCTACGTAAAAAGCATCACTAGGCCTACAACAAAGTTTACTCTTCCAAGGTAGCAAAATAGAGTTAATAGTGATTATCATTAATGCTAATTAGCTACACTTTTATGGTTGATTGTAATGCTAGATTTCAAGCACATTATTTTATGACTACGGTCTTTACCATGTAAATCTTATGGCTTAACCTATAAGCAAAGATTAACATTACTAAGGAAAAACAGTTAAAAACTAACTACAACAAAAGACAAACTATCCTAGGCATATATATGTTCTAAGCGCGCACACACACACACACACACACACATATATATATTGTATACACCAAGCTAGTTATATTTCCAAAGCATAAAAACATAAACTATCCTAAGCGTAGTCAATGTATAACAATACATTACAATTGCATAAACCCAAAGTATAGAATTTAATATTATGATCTTAGTTTAAAAACTTAACAAAACATAAATATATATGAATCTTTATCCTAGCTCAAGGTTCTATGTAACTATAATACGATTTGTTTATTTCATTAACTAAGTGGTAGTATTAAACTTTCCATTCATTGCAAGTTTTTGCGCCGGTTCAAAAACTATATCCACAAACAAAGTATTTCAAGCTTGGTGGATTCCACATGGCGTTTATTTGCTTGATGAAGGGTTTTGTTGTTCACTCCAATGCACTTGCATTCAAGCTTCTACCCTAAAAGCACTCGACATCAAATCCTGGTTTATTGTTAGAAGGGAAGAGTGGTCGACAGGCCTCGGGCTCCTCGGGCTCTGCAACTCTTGACCCCATTGTTTGCTCAAGGCTTTAACAGGCCTTGGAGCTCTGGTTTAACAAGCCTTGGAGCTTTGGTTCTACGTCGTCATCATGCTAATGAACTCGTCAATAAACAGTAGTAAGAACTTCTTGTTTGTCGTGGCGTTTAACAGTTTGAAGATTTCAATTCTCTACCAACCAAGTCCGTCGTGCTCAAAGGTTAATATTGTGAGTGGTAACGATTATTTTCTTAGCAATTTAATTTTCCTTTTATATATATATTACTACAAGCCACTAACAATTCGACAATTGTTTGCACATGAGACTTAAAAACACACAGTCAACAGTGAAGCGTTTGTTCTAAAGCTAAAGGATTTTTAGCTCTATAGGATCGGTGAGCCTCGGTTCTTTCCTTGGGATGCCCTTCATGGTTTGAAATTTCCGTGGTGATGATGGTGAATGGTGTTCAATACTTTCTGTAGATTTCGTTTGGAGAAAAGAGGAGGAGGTCGTATGGCCCTTTTATTTGTAACCATTGGGGTTTGCAAAAGAGCTACGGCTCGAGTAAAATACGAAGATAGATTAAATTTTATTACTGTTTCTAGGGTTTATAAAAGCGTTTGATTTATCTTGTGACTTCCTTGTTTTGAATGCTATCTCGACCTGTTATTCATCCAAGTGTCTCTTGCATGGCCATGACAATATTAATGCAAGGATCTGGGTTTTTAAACATGGAACCAATGGCGATTATTTTGGTTAACTTGTGGTTAAAAGAATACTTTGTGCCCTTGCATTTTGTTTACGACCGCTATATAAAAAAAATAGTTGTTTAGTAATTATTTCCTTCTTATTATTTGATTTTAAACAAAGGCGGTTGCAATGGTTTAAAGAAAGTATTGATAAGTTTAACCCTTGTTTCGATATGAGGGCTTTCTACCAGAGTTTATATAATTGTTAAATTAATGACTTCCTTTATGTATTTTTTCTGAAACACTGAGTAAAATGCTTGTTTTTAAGGGTGTTTCTACTTTTGTTAACAATGTATTGTAAAAGCCTACTATGGTCGCGACTAGATAGAGTCATTTGACGAGATAGTTAATGTAATTTTGTTTATTTATAAATGCGATACTGTAAAAATGATTAACCTAGGTTCTTGTTTTTATTAAGCAGTTTCGATATTTAGATTAGAGTTTTTTTAACATAAACAAATTTGATAATTAGGTTATCTTCGTATCTATTTTTATATATTGATTTACGTCACTCTTAAATATGGATACACTTATTCCTTATCTATAGCATACCGTTGTTTTATTTTTAGTTCGTTACTGTTTGAGGAATCTTCCTTTCTTTTTAAATAGGTCCTAGATCAAAGGTTTCTCTTTTTTTTTTAAGAAAAGGGTTTATAAATTGGTTTACAATCTTACCCATAGTAATAATATCATACTGATTATTTACAGTCTTGATTACTAAATATTTAAAATTATATACTATAATACATTAGGTATTATAGCTTCAGTTTAAAGTATGTCATTTATGAACTTGTTGAGTTGGGGTTAAAAAGAAACAGTTTAGGCTTTAACTTTGCATTACTTCTTGTAATATAGCTAGAATAATTGTTTATGCTTTAGGAAAATAAAAGATTAGAATAAAGAATGGTTTGCTCAGTATAAATTAATAGGTGTATTGCAATCGTTAATATTGTAATATCTTGTACATAGTTTAAAGACTACGTAATAAAAACTTACCATAGAGACTCTATGAGATATTCTTAGAGGTTTTTGAAATAAAAGAAGGAGTTCTAGAAAAGCTAAATAATAGTAAAACTTCCAAAGTTTAAACATATTCAAAACATCTTGTTCCTATGAAATCATTCTTCTAATCCACCTTCTGTACTAGAGTACTTCATCAATTGATGAGTGGAAAAATACAGTAAGGGATTTTTATTCATTAACCCATCTGATCTAATTCTAGGTTATTTTTATTCACTTAAACACATACAAGTAATTTTCTAAGTAAAATGCAGACTTAAACTATCTATTTGCAGCTACAAGTATCTAAGAAGTAAAACAAGTCTTGACTACTTTCATTTTAGAACTTTTACTTACATAAAGATAAATAAAATAACACTTTGGAACCTGATAACTTGTAGAGGAGACAAACAACCCAAGGAGCCCATTCCACCCAACCTTTCTTGAAGATAGCTCATAGCTTATCTTAGGACCCCCGAACCTGTCCACTGATCCACCAGGTTGAAAGCACTGTGTAATAGGATGGGATTGAATACCCCTGCAACTCCACAAAAGTACTTAACAACAGTACTTCTGCACTCTGCAGCAAAGAACTCAGCTAACAAGCTGCACTAGCTCTGAAAACAATCTTAACACTCAAACCACTTATGTCTTTCCCCTCATCGAATCTCTTGTGCACATTTCTCAATTTCAGAAATTACACAAGGTAATCATTGAACAGCTTCCAGTTGAAATTCGATGGTATATATATGCATGTCTATCTCTTTTGGTAAGTTCTTTACTTAATGAGCCACCTGCTCTGTTCCACTTTCTTGGAGAACATGACCACAAAATTAGGGAAGTTGCTCCCTACAACAGCTAGAAGTGGTTGAGGATGTTGCCATGTGTTAGTCTTCTCTCACCCCAGTCTATTCCACTTAGTGGGCCAGTGGACACTCATTCAACAACCTCCTTAGGCTACTTATCTCATCTTTTATTTATTAACTAATAAAATGTTTATCATAATTAATTACAATCATTCTTGACCCCACTTGGCCAATAGTCATAAACATTACAATAAAAATAAAATATAATGTCTTTTTAAACATAAAATGTTATTGCAATTTGGGGTACATGACATACACCCCCCTTAAGTCTAACATCGTCCTCGATGTTGCTTTATTCATCATCCTCAAAGCTTCCCTGGAACAGAATTGGATATGTTGCCTACATATGACTCTCCAATTCCCAGGTTGCTTCTCTAGGACTAAGGTGCTTCCATTGCACCTTCACCTGCCTAATGGTGCGATTCCAAATCAAGATCTCTGTCGTATCGAGGATACACTCCAGTTCCACCAGAAAATCTCCTTCGAGTTCCACCTGCACATCATTCCAATTTATAACATGAGTAGCATCGTGTACATATTTTTTTAAAACAAAAATATGAAAAACATTATGAACTTTGCGATTCAGTGGTAAAGCCAATTGGTATGCCACCGCTCCAACTCTGGACAATATTTCGAAAGGCCCACAGTACCTGGGTTCTAACTTAGCACAACTCCCTAACTTTAAAGAACTTTTTTTAGGTTTTACCTTAATGAAAACATGTTCGCCCACTTGGAACTCTTTTTGGGTTTGTTTAAGATCTGCTTGACTCTTCTATATGTCCTGTGCAACCTTTAAATTACCTTGTACCTGCTTCACGGTTAATTCTGTATCCTTTAATAACTCAGGTCTTAGTGTTAACCTATCAACGAGGTTGCTCCATGAGATGGGAGTCTTGCATTTTCTGCCATACAAAACCTCAAATGGGCTGAATTTTGATGAAGCCTGGTAATGGTTGTTGTATGCAAACTCAACCAAGTGTAAATAGTCCTCCCATTTACTTGGTTGTTCTCTAACGTACATCCTTAACACATCTTCCAAAATCTGATTCGCCCTTTCAGTCTGTCCATCCGTCTATGGATGAAAAGACGTACTGAAGTTTAAAGTAGTATTTAAACCTTTAAATAAAGATTTCCAGAAGCTCCCCGTGAATTTAGGGTTCTTTTCAGAAATTATAACTTTTGGGATTCCATGTAAACAAAATATTTCAGCAATATTAGCAGCCTTATGAGTGGTCTTTACTGGTATAAAATGGGCTACCTTGTTGAGTTTGTCAACAACTACCATAATAGAATCATTCTGGTTCTAATTTCTAGGTAAACCTGTAATGAAATCAATGCTCATTATTTCCCATTTCCAGCTAGGAATTGGTAGTGGTTGTAATAACCCGGCTGGATGCTGATGTTCAGTCTTAACCTGCTGACATTCAAAACATCTAGCAATATATTCTGCCAACTCATTTTTCATATTTGTCTAAAAGTAATCTTTTCGTAACATGGTTATTGTCTTTTGATAACCAAGGTGTCCAGAATATGGAGTTTTATAAATTTCATTTAAGATTAGCAGCTTAACTGTAGGTACGTTAGGTACATACAATCTGTTCTTATAAAGTATTAACCCCTTTTCATTTAGACTGTAATTTTCAGTTACATTTTCTGCTACTTTAGCTTGCAATTTTTGGTAATTTTCATCCAATTTACTCCTTCTTTGAGCTGATCTTCTAAATTTGTTTTATAAGTATTGATGGCTGCCATAAAATTTACATTCCTGCTCAAAGCATCAACTACCTTATTTTCTTTCCCCTTGATATGTTGGATCTTGAAATCGCACTCGTTAAGGAAAGCTAGCCTAGCCACCTAGCTCTCCTTGTGTTTAAATTTGGTTGATCCAATAGATACTTTAAACCCTTATTATCCGTTGTTAAAGTAAATTTTCTCTCAATCAAGTGATGGCGCCACATCTTCAATGCATGTACCACGACAGCCAATTCTAGATCATAAGTAGCGTAATTTTCTCTTGAATTTTAATTTTTCTAGACTCGTACGCTATTACGTGTCCTTTTTTAGTTAAGACCCTACCAAGGCCATCGTTGCATGCATCAGTGCATACAACAAAGTCCTTGTTAGGATCCGTAATTCTTAAAATTGGTGCAGTAGTTAATAACTCTTTTAGTTTCTTAAAACTCTCTTCACATTTTTTATCCCACACAAACTTCTTTCCTTTCTTTTGTAGAGAAGTTGTTGGATTTGTGATCCTTGAGAAACCCTCAATGAATATTCGATAAGATCCGGTGATTCTCATGAATGACCGCACATTTATCACATCCTTTGGGACCGACCATCTTTCAATTGCTTTTATCTTATCTAGATCAACAAAGATCCCATATTTAGTTATTACATGACCCAAGTATTGTATTTTTATCTTTAAAGAAGTCGCACTTACTAAACTTGGCATAAAGCTGATGTTCCCTTAACACTTGTAAAATGATTTTTAAATGTTCTTCATGTTCTTCTTTAGTCTTGAAATATATTAAAATATCATCAATAAAAACTACTGCAAACTTATCTAGATATTTATGTAATACGTTGTTCATTAAAGACATGAAAACTGTCGGGGCATTAGTTAATCCAAATGGCATGACAACAAATTCATAGTGACCATATCGGGTCCTAAAAGTTGTCTTGAAAATATCTTCATCCTTAATCTAGACTTGATGATAACTGGATCTTAAGTCAAATTTTGAAAATATTTTTGCTTCGCGTAGCTGATCGAACAGATCATCTATGCAGGGCAACGGGTATCTATTTTTTATTGTCATCTTATTAAGTTGACGGTAGTCAATGCATAAGCGTAGAGTATTGTCCTTATTTTTAACAAAGATGACTGGTCATCCCCAAGGAGACACACTTGGTCTTATGTACTTTTTATTTATTAGTTCTTTTAATTGCGATTTTAGTTCATTATGCTTCGGGATATTCATCCGATAAGGAGCTTTTGAGTTAGGAGTCGCACCAAGTACCATCTCAATAGTGAAATCTAGCTCTCTTTTTGGAGGCAATCCTAGAATTTCCTTCGAAAATACATTCGAATAACCTCTCAGTATCGGTATATCTTCTAGTTTTAGTTTGTCTTCTTTATTACTGTGTTCTTCATTAGTTATAGTTAGAGCAAAAGCTCTACATCCCTGCCGAACAACCCGTTTTAGTTGTAAGGCAGAAATATGTCTGATTGTTGTTTTTCTAGGGATTCTTGTTACTGTTTCCTTTTCTCCTTCGTTATTTAAACAGGTAAAGTTTTTATCAAAACAATTTAACACTACTCGATGTTGTTCCAACCAATCCATTTCAATTAATACATCATAAGAGCCTAACGAAAGTACATTCAACTTTACAAAAGCTTCAAACTAATTCATAAATAATGTACAATTTTTCACAAAATCAATTACTTTTCTTTTTGCTCCTGTAGCTAATTGAACTAGCCATGACTTTGTAAATTTCTCTACTGGTAATTTACTTTTCTCTACTAAACTGGGATAGATATAACTCAAGCTAGCCCCTGGGTCAATTAAAATAGAAATGGGTTTATGGTTCAGCATACCTTCTACTTCCACCATGGAAGTCTGATATTCAGCCTGCTTGTTTTCCAACGCTGCATTGATTCTCGGCATCCCTCTTGCTAAGTCACCAACCTTTAATTCTTCCTACACAGCTTGGATGTTGTTGACTGTCTTCTTTCTGTTAGGGTAGACTGATGCATAGTGATGTCCCTGACATTCCCAACATTTTACCTATTCCTTACGTTCGTTATTTTTAACATAATTGCTGTGATTATTTGTAAATTCTTTATTCCTTGTGACAGTAGGGTTTTGATGTGAGTTACCTTTGAAATTATTTCCTTGAAAATTTTTGTTAGGAAATTTATGTGAATTATTATGCCCAAAATTTTGGTTTGGTGTGAAACCTTTCTTTCTTTGTTCAAAATTATTAGACCTTTTTGCTTTCCAGTTTGGCATGTTCTCCCTTTTCCAGTTCTGCTCATAGCAGAAATTGGCTTTTGGCATGGCCTCTTCAAGGGTTTTGGGATTATCATATTCAATTCTATACTTAATATGAAAAGGTAAACAACTCAGAAACCATTGTACCTTAGGTTTTTCATTAACAATATAGGGCACATATCGCAGTAAGCTCATAAATTTACAATTTAACTCTTTCATACTCATGGTTCCCAACCTTAAGTCATAAAATTCTTTAGCCCGTTCCTCGTAATATTGCTCTGACGGAAATTTCTTCCTAAAGTACTTTTTAAAAGTGCTCCAGTTTATATTCTTCTCTTTTATGCCTTTAACTCGTTTTATGTCCTACCACCAAATGTCGGCTTTTCCAATTAAGTTATATATTGCCATCCTCGCTTTCAACTAATTTGAATAATTATATATTTGAAAGTATTTTTTTCATTCCGTACAGCCATGCTTCGGCTTTCTCTCCTTTTTTTATTTCGCCATTAAAAGTTGGTGGTTTAATCTTTTTAAACTCTCTAGAAATCTCTTCGTAGAAATTGTATTTCTTCTTTCTAGAAGCGATAATTACTCTCGCTACTATCACTAGAATACTGCTGTTTCTTTCTGTGCGAGTTACCGTAAATTTCAGAAGAAGAACTGCTTTCAATTTTAGAGTGTTTTGACCTTTTACTCTTATGTTGATAGGACGTATTGTCAGATTCTATCTATTTATTCTTTTCTTCGTTATGAATTTTTTCCAGCAGTATTTAATTAAGCTCCTTCTGAGCTCTTAGGATTCTTTCAATTTCTTTCTTGACAGTTTCCATTTCAGTTTTTAAATCATTAACGGTTTGCAACAATTCAGATGAATTATTGGTTATATCTTCTTTAACAGATTCTCTTTCAAAATTATTTTGTTCATTTAGTGGGGACCTCTCTTCATCATACTCTTCAAGTCCTTCCATACCTGGAAATCTAATTCAGAAAATATTCTATACAACAACATTAAAATCATAAATCAGTATTTATACCTTTTTTTTTATGTTTTGTTTACGTGCGCTAAGCCACTTCAGGCATAGTGTCTGAACATGCACTCTGATACCATATGTAACACCCCAAAAATTTACAAAAATTTAAAAATTTCTTTGTGACATTAAATGTTTAAGTCATGGCCTAAAATGCTAGTTTAGCAACTAACTTTAGTTTAAATAACCGATAGACTATAATCAAGGCGAAAAGAGAAAACTAGGAATTAATATTCTCGACTAAATATAACTAAAGATTTACAGAATTACTTACTAACTTTTAATACACATGTTACTTACTGAAATCAATATGTAAAGGATTTTTAGTCTTGAAAATTAATGAGTTAGAAACTTAATGAATTCAGATCAATTGTTTATTTTTTTGCATGTGTGGTGATTCTGATAGTTGTTTTTCTTGTCTAACTGAAGGGGCTTGAGGTTTACCCGAGGCTTACTTAGCTTTCTCAAGCTAATGCAGATTTGATGCTTGTATAGGTCTTTACAGGTAATATCTACTTCCAGGTTATGATGTAATATAATTAAAGCTTGGAAGACCAAACGAGTAAGATAGAAAGGTTTTTTTAACTCTATTTAATGTATCAATTATCTACGCAAACAACATTACTAGGCCTACAACAAAGTTTACTCTTCCAAGGTATCAAAATAGAGTTAATAGTGATGATCATTAATGCTAATCAACTACACTTCTATGGTTGATTGTAATGATAGATTTCAAGCACATTATTTTATGACTGCGGTCTTTACCATGTAAATCTTATTGCTTAACCTAGCATAGATTAACATTACTAAGGAAAAATAGTTAAAAACTAACTACAACAAAAGACAAACTATCCTAGGCATATATATGTTCTAAGCATAACCAANATATATATATATATATATATATATATATATATATATATATTGTATACACCAACCTAGTTATATTTCCAAAGCATAAAAACATAAATTATCCTAAGCGTAGTCAATGTATAACAATACATTACAATTGCATAAACCCAAAGTATAGAATTTAATATTATGATCTTAGTTTAAAAATTTAACAAAAAGTAAATTTATATATGAATCTTTATCCTAGCTCGAGGTTCTATGTGACTATAATACAATTTGTTTATTTCATTAGCAAAGTGGTAGCATTATACTTTCCATTCATTGCAGGTTTTTGCATCGGTTCAAAAACTATATCCACAAACAAATAATTCCAGCCTTGGTGGATTCCACGTGGCGTTTATTTGCTTGATGAAGGGTTTTGTCATTAATTCCAATGCACTTGTATTCAAGCTTCTACCCTAAAAGAACTCGACATCAAATCCTCGTTTATTGTTAGAAGGGAAGAGTGGTCAACAGGCCTCGGGCTCCTCAACCTCTGCAACTCTTGACCCCATTGTTTGCTCGAGGCTTTAACAGGAACTGGAGCTCTGGTTCTACGCCATCATCATGCTAATGAACTCGTTGATAAACAGTAGTAAGAACTTCTTGTTTGCCGTGACATTTAACAGTTTGAATATTTCAATTCTCTACCAACCAAGTTCGTCGTGCTCAAAGGTTAATATTGTGAGTGGTAACTATTCTTCTCTTAGTAATTTAATTTTCCTTTTATATCTATTACTACAAGCCATCTACTAACAGTTTGGCAATTGTTTGGAGGTGAGACTTAAAAACACACAGTCAATAGTGAAGCGTTTGGTCTGAAGCTGAAGGGTTTTTAGCTCTACAGGCTCGGTAAGCCTCGGTTCTTTCCTTGGGATGCCCTTCGTGGTTGAAATTTACGTGGTGATGATGGTGAATGGTGTTCAATACTTGATGTAGATTTTGTTTGGAGAAAAGAGGAGGATGCCATATGACCCTTTTATTTGTAACCCTTGGGGTTTTCAAAAGAGCTACGATTCGTGTAAAATAAAAGATAGATTAAATTTTATTACTGTTTCTAGGGTTTATAAAAGCGTTTGATTTATCTCGTGACTTCTTTGTTTTGAACACTGTCTCAACTTGTTATTCATCCAAGTGTCTCTTGCATGGGCATGACAATATTAATGCAAGGATTTGGATTTTTAAACATGGAACCAATGGCAATTATTTTGGTTAACTTGTGGTTAAAAGAATACTATGTGCCTAACCATTTTGTTTACAGCCGCTATATAAAAAAATAGTTGTTTAGTAATTATTTCCTTCTTATTATTTGATTTTAAACAAAGGCGGTTGCAATGGTTTAAAGAAAGTATTGATACGTTTAACCCTTGTTTCGATATGAGGGCTTTCTACTAGGGTTTATATAATTGTTAAATTAATGACTTCCTTTTGTTAACAATGTATTGTAAAATCATACTATGGCAACGACTAGATAGAGTCATTTGACGAGATAGTTAATGGAATTTTGTTTATTTATAAATGCAATAGTGTAAAAATTATTAACCTAGGTTCTTGTTTATATTAAGCAGTTTCGATATTTAGATTAGGGTTTTGTTAATTTTTTTTAACATAAACAGATTTGATAACTAGGTTATCTTCGTATTTGTTTTTATCTATTGATTTACTTCACTTTTTAATATGGATACACTTATTCCCTATCTGTAGTGTACCGTTGTTTTATTTTTAGTTAGTTACTGATTGAGGAATATTCCTTTCTTTTTAAATAGGTCCTATAGATAGTGTAATACTGGAATTTGTTGCATCAAAATAATAGATTCCAGCAACGCACTTATAGAGAGACCTTTTTTTTCCGTTGCCAAAATAGCCAGAACCTTGAGCTTTTTATGTTTACTTGCTTCGCCTCTTTCCAAAGTTTAAATATTAGTGTTCAAATTGTTGGAGCTTTTCTAGTTTCGAATGTTCTCACGTTGCCATAAAAAGATCATGAGTTAAGTACTATAAAATTTCAAGGGTTTTCATCCATCTCCATGTCAAGTTCATATCATAGGAGCTAAAGCTAGCACTCTCATCAGGGTCCAAGAAACTACGGGTCTAAGTATTTTCCCAACACCTTGGGTCCCAAGTGCCAATGTGACTGTTTGGTAGCCTATTCAAATGTTTTAACAAGCAACATCAACATTACAACATACAAGTCGAGATCAAGGTTCCAAGTGCTAAGCTCAAGATACTATTCCATATAACTTATCGAATTATTTTGGAAGCAATTTCATATTTAAATATATTTTAGTTGTTTCTCCCAATCAAAATGGGATATGTCCTATATAGTCGAAAGCTTAAAACAAAGCGCTAGTAAACATATGTTTGAAGTTTACATGTTTCATGTGATAAATACAATCCTTTGCAAATTGTTGAATACACTTGCACAAGTGCCAAGTTGGAGTATTTATCATACATGAGTAGAGTCATGTACAGATCCTGGAGTCTTGTATGAGATCGACCTGTCAACTAAAGTCTTGTCAGAGTGAGATGCTCTACTTGGATTAGGAAAATCATCTAACTGCAAATGTAAATTCTACTGCTAGGAAGTGGATCACATCGATGAATACTCAGATGCTGAGATGAGAACAAAATCTAGTTTTTAAGTTAATCATTAATTTCTTCTACTTCTTTCTGGATTGAATATTATACTTATATGCAGGGTATTGGGAATTAAGAATACAACATATATATGGAGAATGCATTGAGATGAATACATGGCCAAATGGTGACAAAGAACGCTTCATCAACAAGTTATTAAGATCCAGCCAGAGGAAATTGTGCCCAAAAGTTCTGATGAAGAGACAAAATGAGATTTGAATCCTTGTCACAGTATTGTTCACATAGTTTTGATAATGATCATTGATTGACAGATAAGAACACAAGTGTCATTATGTTTGATGAACAGGACACCAGCTATTGGCACACCTGGCAACTAAATCACAAATGGCAAGGGATTTTCAACATTCCAGATTTTCTGGCAAATAATTCTAGATTGTGTTTTGTTTTTAGATAGTTTATGTTTCTTCAAATTAATGTTAGTTTATTGATGTAATTTTATATAAAATGGCATGTTATAAACTAGGAAGAAAGAAGGTACCAGCCGAGAAGGCTGAGAATGTAATTAGAGATCAGACTGATATTTTTTATTATTTTACAGGCATGTATTTGATTTCTAGGTTTTCAAAGAGGACTTTGAAGTGATCATATTCGAGATTGGCTTGTTCTGTTTTCATTTTGAACTGATAAATATTATATTGTGTCCATGATTCTTTCCAATATTTGGTTTCTTGTGGATGGTTTATATGTTTATCATTGGTCTGGACAGAACTTGTCTTCTCATTATATGAGTTCATTCTCGTGATCTTTCTTCCCTGTTTATGTTTATACATTCACTGATCAATATTCTCATATATTAGCATGATCCTTGTTATATTTTATCGCTTTTCAACTTACAAATCTTGTCATCCTTTCAATAAATTTAAAGATGAACTAGCCATGCTCCTTCTGCAGTCAAGGTGCATCTTCTAGTGATAACATCTTATGGCGCTGTTGCCGGGGACGGAGTTGCAAAGATATCTTCCCTGGGAAAGAATGACAACAATACGATCTAGCTCTTGATGGTAGACAGGGGCCGGACAAATAGTTTGACTGCAATTTTCTACCAGGTGACTCCAACTTCATCTCATATAAATCAATTGGCAGCTTCATTGGGTCGAAATGGACAAGACCGTTGCTCAAAGGCTTGCCTTTTGTGATTTTTTTAATATAGCTGGTTTTCCAAATCCCATGCTTAGTAGAGATGAATGGGAAGGTATTCTTCCTATATTCAAAGGAAAAGATTGGGAGGTTTTGGCTAAGCATCTATTGGATTTTCATGAGTTTATTCATGTACATCAGATTGTGCATGAGGATGTCTGGATCAAGATTTTCAGATATTCATTGAAGGGAGCAGCCCTTGATTGGTGCAGATCTCTTCCAACCGCAAGCATTAACTCATTGGCACATTTTCATGATGATTTCAATTTGTTTTTGTTGGTAATAACTCCTGATTGATTAATTATTCAAATGCAAATGCATATATTTATACAAATCACATGGCGGTTGGGTTTCACCTTCCGCTCAGCCTGTTTGGCTTCCTACTCTCTATTTATTTATTTATTTACATTATATAACCCTAACGGATTATATTCTAACAATCCCCCTCTTAATCCGAAGGGGTGG